>QYTT01078845.1:0-18820 GCA_006980735.1 Dasypogon diadema | reverse complement strand
AATTTGCAGAACATCTCACATACATACAAAATTAGTGGTACAATTAGTGTGCGCACTAGCATGAGTCTAGTATTAATCGGAATAAATTCAGAAGGTCAGGAAGGTCATTAATACATATAGAGAAAAGTAGGGGCCCAAAATTAATCCTTGTGGCATTTGGCAAGTTGTTGATAGGAAGTTACAATATTGTCCGCTACTAAAAACTTTCTGAGGGCGACCAGTAAGATATGAAGGAGCTAACTTAATTGCAGTATTGCAGAATTCGAAGTAAGTAGGTATTTTAAGGTAATTTAATCCCATGAGGTATTGAATCTTATCAAATGCTTTCGCAAAATCAAGAAGTGTTAGTAATGTACCCTCGTCATTACCCATAACTAGGCGAATATCATCTGTAATCTTCAAAAGCGCTGAAATAGAGCTATGACCTTTTCTGAAATCAGACTGAAAGGGAGACAATCTGCTTAGGATTAGGTAAAATATTGACCAAAATGGTTTTGTACACGTTGAAAGATTGAAATAGTACTGTCTAATGACTATTTACTGCACAAGAGTTGTCTTAGCGATTTAAAAACTTCCTTTAAGAATGCTACTTTTCAAAACATTTATTTTGTCAACCTATACCAAAAATACAACAAAAATTTTATAGATTCATATTTACGGGAAAATATCGCCACCACATCTTCGATCTTTACATGGCATATTAAGACAGCATTTTAACCATTTTGGATGACACTAAAATGATTAAAATTAGCACATATAAGTTAAGAAATAGCTAAAAATTTCTCACATTTTCCCCTCTCTCAGCACACCTGGCAGATGCCTGTTTAAATAATTCAAAAAAAAGGAAAAGAAAATTTTTACATTAGATAAGAGTCTTACCGAAACTGTGAAGATACTCGCACAAACCACCAGAATTACTACTAAAATACTTGACAAGCGAACCATTTCGTAGTTAGAAAATTTCTGAAGAAAGGGCTGTTTGGGCTCACTTTTATATCTGTTCTATGGCAATAAAAATTGTTAAAAACACAGCTGAGTTAAAATTTTTCTTAAATTGCCTTCCAGTGTCATGTAGAGCAGCCATCATTTAGTTGGCAGAAAACTGTTTATACGCAGTATATTGTACTTACTATTTGTTTAATGATATAACGTAGAGGAGGAACAGCGACACAGGTGTTGATACTTTAGATTTAGAAAAGTGTCTCACTCATTAAGTGATACTCTGTGCCGGACTAGACAGAAAATTTGTTTTTTCTCGAGTCGCAGATGGGTGATTTTTTTAGTTTATCTTAAACTGCATTAGTCTCAATAATAGTTTTCAATGTGGGCTGTGGACATATTGACGGTTTTTCTGATTCCTCCTCAGTCTGTGCATATGTTTAGTGTAATTTGTTAAAAAAAAACTCGGCAAACGCTGATAAACTTTTGAAAGCCTTGGTGAGTGTCCATGGTTAAATGGACTACGTCTCAGGCATGCTAAAGAGATGGCTTTACTGTCGAAATCGAAACACTCCCGACATTTGCTTTTTTATAAAACTTAAACAAGGGGGAAATTTTTTTCAATTTTAATTTTTGAAGTCTGATTTCAATTAAATTAAGTATGCATTACTTAAACAATTTCAGCGAAAGCGGAAAACTTAGGAAAGAACCACAGTAAACATCATTCTCAGTCAAAAATTTTCTATTTTTCTTTCAGACAATGAATCCATCAGATGGAGTGTATTTTGAAATCTTCTTTACTTGATTCTATGATTCTAATCTGTTATCTCCTATCATACACAATCCTAGAAAATAAATGTGTCCTTTTTATTGGTATAACTTTTGATAATAGTACAATACGCTTATCCACATATTATCCACTAGCTTCCAGTGTTTTTCGATCTGCTAGCCTCTTGCGTCAATAGTGACACGTGAAGTTGAATAACCTTTAAAACAACTGATTAACTATTTTCTTATAATTTAAACATCTGATCTTATGTTTGCTTATAATTTGGAGTTAGTTTATCGTAAGCATATGTTTCATTGCGTTTATATAATATTTTACCATAAGTACCGATATATAAAGGGCATAAGTCTCCGCAATGGAACAGTATAATTCCGCATCGATTCGAGATTTATTCGACAAACATAAGTTTTTCAAAATTTTCAAATTTACTTTACTTTTTATTTGAATGCATTTTCAAATCAATTGACAACTTTTAGCAATGAATTTGACTGTGGTAAAAATCTGTTTATGCCTCTGTGTAATCACTGTTTACGGAAGAAAATTAGGACATTATACTCGGCCCACACCGATGTAAATTTATAAAATATAAGAAATATTCATGTTAGCTTACACATATTTCTTAGATTTCAGATGGGTTTACGTTATGGACGAAGATAATTACAATGCAGATAAGATTTAAAAGGATATCAACAATAGTTACTTTATATCAGCGTTTTTATATACATGTGTTTAATTATTAAGGTAATAAAACATGTAAAATAGAGTAAACAAACACTATATGAGAATTGTACTCTCGAAGCCAATGGGATTGTTGCATGGTAGAAATTTCATGCCAAAATGATGGCTTACTTGCAACATTTATCAGGTTAAAGGTTCCCAGTTTTCTCTTCCCTAAAAAAAACTTCCTTCCGCCTAAGTTGTGCTGTGTGCATCATAGAATTTTCCCCTGAGCTTAGGCAATACCATAAAAAACACAATCTCTGAAAATAAGAACGTACTTTTATTGGTACAACTTTTGGTGATAGTACAATATACTTATCCACATGTTGTTTATTAATTGCCACTATTTTCGGATCAGCCAGACTCTTAAGTGTCAACAGAGACAAAAGGAGTTAATTACCTTTAAATAACTAATTGGATATTTTCTTTTAATTCAAACCCAATTGTACCTGATATTTGAACATCTGATATGATATTTGCTTACAATTTGGAGGTAATTTCATTCGTTTCATTTCATTTATATGATACTCTACCGCAGGCACGAATATAAAAGCGGCATAAGTCTCCGCAATGGAACAGTATAATTCCGCATCAATTCGAGACTTATTCGATAAACATATGTTTTTTTCAAAATCTTCATATTTACTTAGTACTTTATTTGAGAGCATTTTCAAATTCATCTATAACTTTTAGCAATGAATCTGACTGTGTTAAAAATCTTTTTGTGTCTCTGTGTATTCAGCCAATATTTTGGAAATCTAAAAAAGAATACTCGGCCCACAAACACACCGTAAATTTATAAGATATGAGAAATATTTATGTTATTTTACATATATTTCGTAGATTTTACATAGGCCTACGTTTCGGTCGAAGGTAGGTACGGATAAGACTTTAAAGGACATCAACAATACTGACTTTATATCAGCGTTTTTATATAGCTGTATTTAATTGTTAAAACAATATAACATGTAAAATTATGGAATAAAATAAAAATTATTTAACATCTCTTCCTTTACTTTTTTGGGCTAAGATAAAGAATAAAAACTTTTTATTAGTGCAAAAGACTATCCGCCTTCCAAATGAAAGCAAAAGTATCTATTACCGATCTTCATCTTACCGGGAGTTAAGATTTCCCGGAGGAAGGTCCTTCTTCTTAGCCACGCCAAGGCGGGACAACTATCCAAAATGTGTACTTGGATTTCGTCGTCTTCCAAATAAAGACGACATTCCATCTCATCAGGCAAACCTATTTTAAATAGGTGATACCTTGATTCTCAGATATATGGCCCATAAACAACCTAAGATCAGCTTTGCATAAGGCGGTGATTTTTATAGACATAGGATCTAATAAACTCTTTAACTTGACGCAGTCCGGAGATATTTTCTCAATAGGATTGCTACAAACCAATAGCCCGTTTTTATATTCCAACCTAGGTGGTAGATTAACCAATGCTGCAGAAAGGTTCGGAACCATGGAGATGAGAAGATGAGCCTCTTTTGGCCAGCTCGTCAGCAGGTTCATCCCCTCTACGCCACCGTGGCCGGGTACCCAAAATAGTTATCTAGGCCTTCATCTTTACACCAGGAGCTTAAGTTCAACTAACGTTTGAACGATATGAAATTTCTACTGATTCCGTTGCACCCTTGTACAGTATATGCTCCTCAAATATTCAGCTGGAAAAAATCTATTTATATTTCCTGTGATAACACTATCGATAGATATATGTAATTTTATTATCTGATTACTTAACTAATTGATTTATGATTAAAATCAAAACCCCCTTTTCTTCGATAAAAATTGTACTCTTAAGCCGTATCAACTCTGTAATCTTTCAAGATTGGGATTGAGAGTTATTCTCAAGAAATATAAAAGCCCTCAAGATGGTTGTTGAGCACAATCATCAAACACCAACAATACCAAAACAATATGGTTCGTCTGTCTAGTATTTTTGTTGTCGTTCTGATTGTGTTCGCAAGCATTTTCCATGCTTCGGTATAAATATTGATTATTATTATTTTTTAAAATAATTTTTACATTGTTTTTCTCTTGTAGGCGTCTGTTCGATGTGCTAAGTCTGGTGAATTTGTGAGTGATTTTGTAAATAATGTATATAAATCTATTTTTTAACTTATATTATTTATTTTTAGTGCAATAACACGTTTATGAAGTGCTGCAGAGGTTTAACTTGTAGGAGTAATAGATGTACTCGATAATAACATACTGTCATATCATGAACTGTAAACATCAAGGTGTGGGAAAATATACTTTTAAATAAAAAATAGTATAAAAAGATGTGACTATTTCAAAATCTCCCCTTTTTTATTATTAAAATGGATGAGCAAAACGTTATTTCTTATAAATTACGATTGTTAATTTGAACTAAATAATCAAAATAGAGTTAGTGTTTACTTGTCTAGACTTTGGATTGGGATTTCCTACGAAAATCCATCCCAAATCGAATTTCTACTTAAGTGTAAGGAAATTAATTATTTTTGCTATTATTAAGCTCCTTACCTTATCTTTATGTAATTTTCCGTGTTTCCGGTAATTCCCGGCGAATGTAACTCTACGAATTAGAAAATGCACTAGAACAGCTTTATCTCCTAAATAGAATCTATTTTACAGATCTTTAGATCTGACCTCGAGATTATAGGGGATTTGCTTATTCACCGCACAATAAGCACCTGTTTAATATATCGGATCCGATTAACCGATGCTTATGTAAGACGTAATTACTATTAAACGACACTATTACATAGTAAACTCATGGCAATGTGATCGGAATTTCTCAATCTCCATACTCCATGCTGCATAAATATTTGCTATTATATTGTTCAATATAAAATCTCTGTTGATATGGATCAGCAGCAAAAGAACACAGCTTATAGCATCAATGGCAAATATTTGCCTGCTACCAAACAATCCACAATACAAAAATTCTGAATATTTACAATAGTCGAAAAATGCGGCCAATGTAGAGCCAGTTTTAAGCGATAAACACAAAATATGCAAATAAAATCATAGGTAAAGATTTTTTTATTATCATCTCATTTATAATATTTTACTTTATTCTTTTTTTAACCCTTTTGAAATGGATTAAAAACTATTGTTGTTGTACAAATACGACCAAAACATTCATTGCTGCAGCATTCACTCTTACTAGCGCACTAAACATAAAAAAGAACATTTAAAAAACATGCAGTCTTACATGAATTACAGAATAAATTACCCGAGAACCAGTTGGTAAACACTTCTTTTCCAAAGTCTGCATCAAAACCACAGTACATATAGTAAGGGTGAAAATTAATATCAACAGATATTGAGCCATCCTGACAGAAGATATTCTACTAAAATCGCAGAGGACTTTTCAGATCTTTTATTAACAAAATCCTGGACATAAAAAAAGAGTAAATTCCAGTCAAGAATTAGCATAAAAATGGGACTGCAAGTTTACGTAAGTTCTTTATTCCCAGGTCATTGTCAAGGTTTTTTAATCACTGTAAACAAGATTCTCCTTGATGCGATCAGTGGGACAAAAAACCATCAATAAATATCATATGCAAATATGCAGTTGATTTGTATCTTCTCGTAATAATTAAATTTGTATAATTCAGCTATTAAAAAAGTTTGAATGACTTATGTGGGAAGTGAATTGCGAAATAAATACTGAAGTAATTTCCAATTTGATGGTATTATAACGATTGGCTTTGATAATAATATAATATAAAATGTACGTCGTACAAGAAAAACATTTATTATAATATTATTTAAGATGCCGCTACAAGATGGCACTATCAGATGTTAACTAGATGACGCTGTTTTTGTTGAAATCGATATCAATTTGTTGTTTTTTTTTCTTATAGAAACCTCTATTTTTTATTGCTAATTCGGATTCTATGGGGGAAAATACATAACATTTATTGGAGATATTTTTTTCGAAGAACGGCTGCAGAAGACTTCTTTGGGATGGGATACACAATGACAGCCGTTCAACTAATGAAAAATTAAGATGATATTAAAAAGTATTTATAATATATAGAACCCACCGAAAATAACAAATTTAAAGGTATTTTTGAAAAATAAAGCAAAATGTTGATCCAAAACAACTAAAAAACCATTCATGTGTACTATCCTCACGCATAAAAAATTAACTCTATTGCTACTGAAATTTTTTGTTACATACCCTTGGGAGGAGATTAAATCAAATATTCCCGCCGCTTACCTGAAAGGAAAAAAAAATCGTATAAGTATACTATAAATGGGTATAACAGTTTTCTTGAAATATCTTTTTATCAACCAACAAAAAAAAAACCAAAATTATATTTCACTGTATAATAAAATTTATAACCACCACTTCAACCCGAATTGAAAACATCTTCATTGATTCCTTTGCGTCGCTTCAGGATATTAACTTTTGTGGAATTATCCTCTTATCTGATCATAAATAATGTCGTGATCGTTTACTGCAACACTTTATACACAGCGGCAGATTTAATTTGCTCCAGGAAAATTGCATTTTTCAACGTTTTTCAAACCACTTATCAAATCTTGTCTTAATTACTGCCCAAAAGCGAATTATAAAGGGCAACCAAAAAATAATTTCACAATAATTGGAGCATACAGGTTACATATGAGTGCGAGGCAATCTTGTCCAATGGAAATTAGCAGGTATAAAATTTGTGACCCAAATACAAGAGGAGATCTTGCATCTTTCAAGTTTGTCGAGTGCCAGAGGGATGTTTGCTGATAGTAATATAAAAATTATTCAGGAAATTTTCGTTGTTTTTACTTTTTACATAAATGGGAGGATGGGGCAACGTTTAAATTATCATATTTTCCTGTTAACAAGATCAGATATCAATTATTAACGTAAATTACACGTAAAAATTTTAATTCGAAATCATTAGCGATCTGCATTAATATTATAGGGGAGGAACATAATTTTAACATATGTTTTCCGTAAAGACGAATTTCCAAACTAGTTATTTCATGTTTACAAAAGGTCTTAGGTAAAAAATGTCCACTAATAGGCTGTGTAAACTATAAATCAAGTGAGTACTCCACAAACGAAATTATTTTAATTAGTTGGCTCACTTATTATCCCCCATTTCATCTCTTCATTATTAATTTTTTGTTGAAAATAATTGAAGCAAAACAAAAACATTGTTTTCTTCGTTCTTGCAGCAGCGCTTATCAGTCACAAACAACTCAATTTGAAGTGAAGGAAGAAAATGCCTTCCGCATCCATAACGAAATAAATTACTGGGCTTAACGCAAATTACAGATATTTACTTAGCAGAGAGGAAAATAACTTCATTTATTTCTTGCAATTGATAAAAGAAACGAGTCTGCGATTATATTTGGCCCGCGCCGAGAAATAAGACCTTGGATGTACGTGCGACCAGAAAACTGATTTATTAGTTGTGTTTTGTTTTTGCTATAATGAGATCCAGATAAGCAGGCAAAAAAAAAACGATCGAGATCTTATTGGAATTAGTTTTATACGTTGGCAGTACTGATAATTATTGTCAAGTTAACAGCTACTAATTGTAAGGCGTTGGTTTATTATGCTGCAGGTATTCAAACGTATAAATTTTACTTGTCTTTTTTTATTCCCTACAATCTTATACATGTTTGCTCACTTTTAAGACCACTCTTTGAGTTTGACAACAAGTAGTACCAACATCTACGGCCAGAAAAATGCACCTATATGTGAGGCTAAGTACTAATTTCTAGATCAACTTTAAAGATCCAGATCCAAGATCTGTATAAAGATCGGGATCTTCTGTTATTGTTGCAATTACATGTCTAAGTGAGATCCGGATCTTGACATCTGTATGGATCTTGTGCAAAAAAAACGCAGCTATTACTGAAATGTGACTAATGGACCTGCCTGTCTGTCTGTTAGTTGCCAGATAACTTTAAAAGCCAGAATAACTTATTATCTATTGTGGTTCATTTTTAAGAGACTCCTGTTCCCAATGCAATCGCTTTGTCCAATACCTGATGATTGTATATGGTGATGTCTCCATCACCTATAAATATAATCCCTGCTCACAGCTTTTTTTTTCTGGTTTGGAGTAAATGCTTTCTTTGTAAAGAATTTTATAAAAAATCAAATGCAGGAGCAGACAAATCAATATCAATACCAACTTTAACTTTCACAAAAACTTAACAACAACAACAGTTAAAACCAAATAAACAAAATAAATAACAAACATTTTAACTGGTTGTTGGTCAAGTTTATTTTATTTTTAGTTCGATGTGGTTAAGGTTGGAATTTATCGCACTATTACCCCGTAAATTTCTCCACAGAACGGACGAAACCCGAAAATATTATTTTATCTATTTTAAACCGTTTGAAAGATCTTCATGAAATATACTTCTTATCTGTTCAGCGCTAAGATTCAAAATAGGAATTTTTCTAAAAACTTTAAATACTGTGATCTCATTTCTTTAAAATTGATTTACTTGAAATCAAAAAATATAAACCCACCCGTTCACTTTTATTCAGATATTCACACGACAAGTGCAATATTTTCATAATAAAAAGATTCATTTATCTGCAAAAGTTCTAACCTAGAAATAATTTTGCTCATTCCGCTGAAATATTTACCTACCGATCGTCAATTGCAAACTATAAACCTTAGATCAGCAGTTCTTTGAAGGCAGCCGCAGCTAAAGCCCTATGCACTTTCAGTACAAATCTAGTCTTCACTTTGCACAGTATTTTCGTGGCGAAAGTTGAAATAAGAAACGCGTTAAGATGCCTACAATGGAAGGAATTTTTTCAATGATGCGAGTTTTAGTGTCTATCGGACCGGGTTTAATGATGATTATGATGTTACGTGACGGTTGTTTACTAGAACGTCCTGATATTGTCGATAAAGAGAATCGTGTTAAAACTATACACCCGGATGAGATGTTTGACTACTATGACTTTATAGTAATAGGTGGTGGTTCAGCGGGAGCTGCAATTGCAGCCCGATTATCAGAAATTGAAGACTGGAGGATTCTGTTAATAGAAGCTGGCCCAGATGAGCCAGTTTTGGCAGATATTCCTCAAAATTTCCCATTTCTACAACGAACACCTTTTGATTGGAAATTTGCCACAGAAGCCTCGGATGCCTACTGTCTAGCGATGAGAGATCGGAGATGTCGTTGGCCTCGTGGAAAAGTTCTAGGTGGATCAAGTGTTCTTAATGCCATGTTATATGTAAGAGGTAATCGCAGAGATTATGATCTGTGGGCACAGTTAGGAAATCCTGGATGGAACTATGATAATGTTCTGTACTATTTCAAGAAAATGGAAGACATGAGAATACCTTACTTAAAAGACGATTACTATCATGGTGTAGGTGGGCCTATTACAATTGAACACTTCCGATTTGTTTCTCCTATGGTAGATATATTTATGGAAGCGGCTGAGGAACTGGATATGGTTAATCCTTATGGGGATTGTAATGGACCGGTTCAATCGGGTTTTGCAAGATCACATGGTACTCTCAGAGATGGTTTGCGTTGCAGTACAGCAAAAGGTTACCTAAGACCGATTAAAGATCGTCCAAATCTTCACATTTTACTTAACGCCTTTGTGCACAAAGTGAACATTAATTGGGAAACCAAAGCTGCTGAGAGTGTACTTTACGAGAGAATGGGCAGAATGCACACTGTTTATGCGAATAGAGAAATTATTCTTTCTGCTGGAGCAATACAGTCACCCCAGATACTTATGCTTTCTGGAGTTGGACCATGCGATCATCTGGAAGAACTCGGAATTGAGTGTATTAAGCATGCACCAGGTGTGGGTGAAAATCTTCAAGATCATGTAGCAGCTGCTGGTGCATCTTACTTAATCCAAAATAAGGCAACTAATCAAACGTTATCTTTTATTATACCAAAATTGCTATCAGTCGCTAATATAGACGAGTTTATCAGAAATCACAGAGGTCCGTTTTATGGTATGCCTGCTTGTGAGGTAATGGCTTTTTTCAGTACAAAATATCAGGATCCTAATGAGGATTGGCCTGACATTCAATTGTTTTTGGGATCCTATGGATACACATCTGATGGAGGCATGGTCGGAAAGTTCGGATCGGGGATTTCATTTGATAATTATGGTGATGTTTTTGAGCCTGTCATTTATAAGGATTCGTATATGATCATGCCACTGCTTATAAGACCAAGAAGTAGAGGAAAAATCTTGCTTCGGTCAAGTCACCCGAAAATTCATCCATTAATTTATCCTAACTACTTCGATGATCCCTATGATCTGGATGTTTTGGTTTGTTAACGCGTGATTTTGAAATAGTTCGATAAACATGTTTTAATTAATTGAATTTTAGGTAGAAGGGCTAAAAATGGTTCACAGAATTTCTCAGACATCAATCATGCGGTATTTGAATGCAACATTAAATCCATACTCTTGGTCAATGTGTGCAGACACCGATTTTATTAGCGAAGAGTTTTGGGCATGCTTGGCTCGACATTACTCCCAAACTATTTATCACCCCGTTGGCACTTGTAAAATGGGACCATATGGTGATGAAATGGCAGTGGTGGATCCTCGGCTAAGGGTTTATGGAATTAACAACTTAAGAGTTGTGGATGCAAGCATAATGCCAACCATTGTGAGTGGAAACACGAATGCGCCAACAATTATGATTGCCGAAAAGGCAGCAGATATGATTAAGGAGGAGTACTATCACTATTACGATGAATAAGTGTTTAGAGAAGTTTTCTCAGTGAGTTTGTTTTTTAATGTAAATAAAAGTTTATATTGCAAGAAACTCCACTGCATTTTTACGTTTTTGCCCCAAGTCCTTTCTTAAAAAAAAATAATACTTGCTGCAGAAGAAATGATAAAGAAATTGGATACCAATTTACTCAGGACAGACAGCATTTCAAATGTAGGGACCTGACAAAATGATAGTCTCTTTGATCACACAAATTATTCACTCCAATTAGTGAAATCAATTCTGTTGGCTTGATAAATCACCTTGTTAACATCTTCCATTTGCATAAACTGCCGCATTAATTAGATAAACGGAACCAAGACACATGCCGCATCTACCAAAGGGTCGGTACGTCTTTATTCACCGACTTAATTTGTTCTCGCATCAGCAAAGGTAGAAGGTTTTTGTGGTATTTTGCATACCTTGGCTTCTTTTCAGTTGCCGAAATAAATTTCATTCAAACAATATCAGCGATTATAAATATTTTAAGAAATTTTATTTCAGATTTTAGATATTTTTGTAAAATATTTTTATGCTGTTTACTGGATAAATGTTTTGTTGAAATGTGTTAGATACGCATTTCATGAGATAAATCAAATGTTTAAATTCAGGTTATCTCTGGGTCCGCATCCTGAAGAATTTAAGGTGTGATAAAATATTAAAATTTATGAAAAATCTATAAATGAGTATATAATCAGAAATGACCCCTTTTTCAGATATGACGTTGAGAAGTTTTAAAGGGTCAAAGAAATACTTTAATTATTGTGGTATAGTTCTCAAATTACTCCACAGATTTTGAAGAAACATACCTCAAACGACAACTCATTATTTACTCTCACCATTTGTTATATTAATCTATTAGGATTGTCAATGAGCGAACTCAAAAGTAAAAATCAACTCATCGATTGACTCAAAGTGTCAGTGGACTCAGAATACTTTCATTGCTTGAGTCCGTTCACGTTTGAGTTCGATCAATATTTGAGTTCGATCAATATTTTAGTTCGATCAATATTTGAGTCCGCTTAGTTTTGGGTTCGCTCTATTTTGAGTCCATTCAAGTTTAAACCGAAAAGGTATGAGTGGTCTCAAGACTGAGCGGACTCTAATTTTGAATTGTGAGACTATAAACTGTGTGGCTGTTACAATAAATGTGCTGGAATTCTCAAACAATAATCTGGATGACAGTAAAAACATAACTAATGTACCCATACATCAATTTTAACTGAAGTATCACAAGGATCCACATTATGACCATTGCTACATAAACTGTGCATTCAAAAAACAACAGAAGGTAAAATGATTAATGAATATTACATGTACATTAATGATGCACTGCTGTAACATACAAGGCTAAATGGAAGTGAATTGGAAAGCGTTGTTAATGAAGATCGGAAAGCAATAAGAAAGCAATCAGTGCTGAAATACAATTCACGAAAAAAGTCGCAGATTCATTTTTACAATGCGATTAATCGGAATCGTACTTACTAGACTTACTAGAATTTTTCTCATCCTATTTTGCACTTATTTTACGACACGATTATAAAAAATTGTTAGGACATGTTGCAAAAGTTGTTGTTGTAACTTGAGCAGAAAAAATTTGTAAGGTAGAAAAAAGATTCACTCAACAGTCGATAGAAATTTAGGATCAACAGCTTCAGAGGATAGATCATGGATAAAAAGTATTTTTTTTCTTTATTATTATTATTACAATAATGTAAAAATAAAGTTTTGGACGTTGTGATAAAATTATCTTTTCTTCTTGGCTAATCACAAACGTGAAGGAAAGAAAAGGACCGTTGATTACAGGTTGATGAAATCTGCGGAATATTCTTAGATGTGAGGACTCAAAATTCGCTATTCCTTTGTTTGACATAAGCTGTGGTTTTTTCATAGAGATCTCAAAATCGAATTTCACTTACACACGTAATTACAACAGCAACTCAAGATCTAGATTTTTACACAGATCTTGAATTTTGATCCTTAAAGATCCGAAAATTACTACTGACTCTCACATATAAGAGCGCTGTTTTAGTCCTAGATGATGGCACTACTGTTTGTCAAACTTGATAAGAGGTCTTAAAAGTGGGTACACATGGATGAAATAAAATTGTAAGTATAACAAAAAATAAATATAGTTTACTTGTAGAAAATATTGCAACTTGTTACTCCAAATAAAATATAATAATCAACAATGGACAGCTGTCAACTTGAAAAGTATTATCAGTAATGCCAACGTATAAAACTAATTCCAACAAGATGTCGATCGTTTTTCTGCATATAGATCTGGATCGTGTAGCAAAAAAAATGTAGAAAAAACAGAATTATACAGATTAACCAGGCCATTTTTGTATTTGTAGAAACTATTATTAATTTGGCAGTTTGTAATAAGAATTTTAGTGCTAGTTAAAAATTAAAAAAAAATCTAATAAATCTATAGAGTTCTAAGCATAAAAATATTCAATATAAGTTCAATTTTGCCACCTTCCTTTCTTTGTGACGAAAATTGGGGTCAAATTGAAGCGTAGAGTAAGAAAAAATTTCTTACTTTGAGGTTTTTTGTTTGATTCAAACAATTGGACGAAAAGTATCAAGTCAAATTTTTCTGACCATGATTTGAGTACATAAATGGAAGATTGCAAAGCTTTGAATAATTAATGATTGGAAAGAAGAAACAATACAATAATTTGTCTCATTAGTATAAATTATCATTTATTACATGTTCCAAAAGAGCAATAATTGAATCTGTGAATGAAAAAAACCAAATAAGTTCCATGTTTATTTATGCAACATTGCATCTGTTTTACTGCACTATATTCATGTTTACAGCAACATTAAACTATGGTTTTATAAATACCTTTCACTTTACAGTACAGTCATTATCAAAGATAATTCCTCCAATGAGACACTTGCAAAAAGTGTTCTCTTTCTGAAATGATTTCCATCATTGGTTCCTTATGCTCGCTTTTCACATAATACAACATGAATTTGTCCACATGCTCAACATATTCTTATTACACTTTTCAGATAATTATCTCAAGTGAAAGGTGAGCATTTTGGCCAGTGAAATTCTTTCAAGAATTCAATTGGTCAAATGGATGTCAGTAAAAAGGCTTATATAATTGCATCAGGCGTACCTTGAATATTGTCAGTTCACACTTATTCGGTGGCGAATTATCTCGCGAGAGTTTCCTTCGATTTTATCCAGTTTTGTGAGGTCTATGAAGATAAAAGTTTTCATCTAGAATATTTAAGAAGTTATAAAGTGCAATAGTTTGTTAAAAGTTGTGTAGTTTTACAACTATTTAGTTTTTCTTTCTTTGGAAGGTGAGTCGGATGAGTTTTTTACACATAGCAAAGACGATCCCTTCACATGATATGTAGTGCTACTTTATTTTCTATTATTACTATTTATTTTATAACGTATCGATTACAAAGTATGTTTTAGAGTAGAAGTTTTGAAATCAAAGTCACATATTTACCACAAAATATCATGGAAAGATCGTGGATTATTGCATTATAAAACAGTTGTGCCATTCGCGATCCATTAGAGTCTATGTCACAGCTAAAGCAGCATGTGGTCAAGCATTATCACGTAGAAATCACTTTTCAAACATCTGATGTAACGAATGTTCGTTTTAACATCAAATTATTGTATTAGTTGCCGTTCAAATTTCATAAAATATTGCCCTAAATGAACAAAAACAATAACAAGAAATATATAAATTAAAATTCTGTACAACTTCAAGAAAAAGCTATAATTTTCGTGCGATAATGTTCATCTATTTATGCAAAAATTGAGTTTTTTTTATATATTAGTGCATCATCAAAAATAAAATATTATTGTTTAATTCAATATGTCAAATAATTTTTTTCTTGTACACAAATTAAAAGAAAGAGTTTTAATGATCAAATTTTTGTCTCAACTGAATCTCGAAGCAAATTAGACTAGAAGTTCTGAAAACCAGAAAAGTAGCTTAAAATGAAAATTAGAAACTTTGAAATTTGAAAACAATAAAAATTTCCATTAACATATTAATATGTAGTAATATATTAAATTAATTAGAAAAATAATATTAATTTTGTTTCTTTGTTTTTTTTCAGTGAACCAGCAAGTCATTATCAACTTTGCCAAATGTCGGCTAATTGCCCTGATATTCCCGGAACACCCGGTCGAAAATTGTTGGATATTCTGATTCAAGTATTAATGGCAGCGCAGTGCGCTATTTCACCAAGGGAAATGTGGCCAGAAGATTATGCACCAAAAGCTATTCAAAATAAAGGTAGGAGAGAATGAAGTAACCAATTTTGTATTTAATCTAGATAAAATTAAAGAAGTGATATTGTACTGTATTGAAATATAGTTCAACATTCATATAACAGGTAAAAATGCACATCTATTTGTAGAAGAAAAATTCTAATTCTAAGTACATGACACGCTTGCAAGTTGCAATTTTTTTTCCAATGGCTTTGAAGTCAACAATACTTATTTTCCATAAAAAAGTATTTTAAAATTTACATATCTTTGAACATCAACACAAAAAGTTTATATGCGGCTCAAATATTTGCAGAGGATATGTACTTTTCAAAGTACTTGTAAAAGTACTGGCAAGCCTTACAGCAAAAGTACTTGGCCATTTTCAAGCACCAAGTACCTTATACTTGTGTTTTCCAAGTTCAAGTACAAATACGACGCACTAGGTACTTATACTGATACTGTACTTGAAAATTTACACGTCAAATTCCGACTCTAAGATTTCTGATTAAAAATTTGGCGGCACCCTGAAAGTATTTTTTATTCATTTTTCTCACATTAGGCAAAAGGTTGCATAGGCTAATTGCGAACAACATTTTCATTTCATTTATAGCATATCCTTAGATGTGTAGGCAATCGGGATTATGTAGCAGAAGACTTTTTAATATTACGAAAATGACAATAAAAGTTGATAGACCCTGCTGAAAAAATAATTTTAGAAATCTATCTCTATGTAGTTGAGAAGTTCTTCAAATTTTAGTTCTCTACAAAATTCTAAAGCGTGATAGCATATCCTGTGCTTTAATAGCTCAACAGGTTTTACGATTTACGATAACCTTTGTAAACCGCAAAACCTGATCCCGGAGAGACCTTTTCCAATCTCGGGTATGGCATTTGAACATGCACAGTGTGGGAGTTATAGGCACTTGAGAACGATGCTACCAAAGCTCTGGAAACAATTCTCTATTATTCAGATAAAAGTGAGAACATCTGACATTGCACTATCAAAGTCATAATGAAAAATATATCTTTTGAAGATTCGTAAAAATTGGAAAATATATGACAGCATTTTATTGTTTTTTTATTTTATTTTTTCAGAATTAAAACCGTACGATTTTATAGTTGTCGGCTCTGGTACTGCAGGATCTGTTGTTGCAAGCCGTTTGAGTGAAAATCCAAACTGGAGGGTTCTATTGCTGGAGGCGGGAACGGATCCACCACTTGAATCTGAGGTAAAGGAAATTATTGTGAAATTTATTAATGGATTCAACAGTTTGTAAATACAAATAAACAAATCCTATCTTGAGTGGAAGTACAGAAATTGCATGATAAGAAAGAATAAAACTCAGGGTTGTATATGAGCCATTAACTTTTTAAATCAGATATTACAATAAATTTACCGTGCAGAACTTTTCAAGTTTATATCAAGCTTATTCTTAATTTTAATTTAACATAAGCCAAAAAGTGTCGTAATCTGTAATCAAGAAGATTTGATTTCAAATACAGATAAGAATATCTTCATATCTTATTTTTGTTAGGCCTATTTCCTAGTACTTCAAAACTACCCTCTTCTGGATCGGTGATATTTTAACTTTCAATCGAATACCTAAGCCACAAAATTCTTACTAATATACTTTTCTTGTTCAAGTTTTTTCCTCCTTTATTACTTGAATAACATGCAATTTTGATGTACCACAAAGCAGACATTTTGGACCGACTCCATTTATTATCTATTTATTACGTGTGAGTTCTTTAGATTTTTTTTTATAGAAACACCCAAGTTGTTTTCTGCAAATTTATCAAGTTTTTCGAACTTGTGTATATAACCGCAAGTTTTAAAATTGAAGATAATAAAACGATGGTAAGATGGTAACAACTCATAGCATTTGTACTTCAAACGCATCCATTTTAAAAATCAAAGATAAAAATTAGGAAGAACCAAACCAAAATCAGAAGCAGAAAAGATGGTCTTGGTTTTGTTTTGGTTGTACCTGATTTTGATTTTGATCTGATATTATCATAATTATTGTTTCGTACAACGATCGTTGTAGAAGTTATTTCTGTTCTCTTTTTAACTTCGTATGACACTATGAACGTTTTTTCTTCCATTCAAATTTCGAAAACACTACAAAGCAATTTTGGAAAAATAATAAATTTGCTGTGAACTTGTTTTCACCATGCCAAAAATTCATACCTCTAAGAAGAATAAATATTGGCCTTTGTTGCGGTTTACATACCTGTAAGAGAAAATAAAAACGAATTAATAACCTATAAAAAGTGATTACAAATTTAATTTTTAAAAACATTTTTTTTTAAATATTAATTACAGATCCCCTACTTTTACGAGACTTTGGTAAACACTTCGTATGACTGGAACTTTAAGACAGAACCCAATCCCAATGCTAGTTTGGCCCTCGTACATGGAGCAATCATACCAAGAGGAAAAATGCTGGGTGGTGATAGTGGCATAAATAACATGGTTTACATCAGAGGCAACGTTGAAGATTATGAATACTGGGAATACTGTGGAAATCCTACATGGGGATGGACTAACGTTCTTCCTTTCTTTACAAAATCTGAAAATAATCGATATCCTCCAATAGCTGCCAATACCTATTGTCATAGTACTGCTGGATTGATGCCAGTTGACATATATCGTGGCATGGATCCAGGCAAAGATCTTTTTACTGGAATGGCATATGAGGCAGGCATAGAAGAATTATTTGATGCAAATGGATATAAGCATTTGGGAATTCTACAAGCTCAAGGAACTTTAGACAGAAAGACAAGAAGTAGCACTGCTAAAGCATTTCTGATACCAGCAAAAAAGAGAAGAAATCTTCATATTATCAAAAATGCGTATGTCACTAACTTGACATATAATCCAGATGGTAGCGTTGCTGGGGTTCGTTTCGTATTAAAGGATCGTGTCATGCAGGCCATTGCAAAAAAAGAAGTTATTTTATCAGCGGGTACCATCAATACTCCCAAAATTCTACAACTATCTGGTATTGGTCCTGCCGAGTACTTGAAAAAGCAAAAAATCAAGCTTACAACGGATTTGCCGGTGGGGTATAACTTCCATGATCAAGTTATGGTACCGTTTGTTATAAAAGTACCTCAAATGCATCAAGACTTCACAACGGATTTAGTTGACAGTGCTTTTGAATACTTCGCTCATAGAGATGGAAAACTAGGTTCTATTGGTTGTCGAGATATCTTCACTTTCATAAACACGAAAAACCAGACAGACCCATACCCGAATATACAAATAGGCCATTCATACTATCGGCGAGGTGATCCCGAGCTATATAAACTTTTGTTGCATTACGGTTATGAGATGGAAATTATTGAAAGAATTTGTCAAACGAACGCTCAATACGACA
>QYTT01078844.1:0-12132 GCA_006980735.1 Dasypogon diadema | reverse complement strand
CATTCAGCGATAAAGCTAATTTCTGATTAAATGGTTTCGTAAATAAACAGTATTGTCGCATTCGGAGTAAAGAAAACCCCGATGTTTTTCTTGATACATCTTCAAATTTGGTGTGGTTTACGGTCTGGAGGCGGAATTAGGCGTTACTATCAGTGGAGAACACTACAGAAACCTGATTACTGAATTTTTCTGGCATGAATTGGATGATTTTGTTTGATATAGACGACATGTGGGAATAAGATGGTGCAGTATGCCATACATCTTGTGTGACACAATCAATTTATTGAGAGAAAAGTTCAGTGACCGTGTAACGTGAAGAAATGCCAATGTAACTTGGCCACCAAGATCATGCAATATAACTCCATTAGACATTTTCTCTGGGGTTGTGTGAATTCATTGGTCTACTCCAATAAGAGTAAGTAAAGAGTATACTCACAACAGTTGCATTCTTTCGACGAAAGGGAAGCAAAATGGAGCCAGTACGTCTACTAATGGGCTGCCGGTTTTATTAATATCCACTACTAGTTATTCAAACTCCAGCTTCTTCTCCAAAAAGCTTTGATTAATTCACAAAATATAAAAAGCATATTTCTTTTCTACATGCAATGACTGGTTGCAAGACGACGACTTGCATTATTTAATAAGGGCAAAGAAAAAGCTTTGAAGTTACTTAAATAACGTAGTGACCTGACTGATTGCGCAGAGGTTTGCAATGTCTAAATTCAGGTCCAAGATCTGGTATTGCAATCACGGATCTTGAGCTCTAGTGCAAAAAAGAAAACACGCAGCTATTGTATATGCTTTGGTGTGACTGTATTTGATCTACGAAACAAATTTGGGGAAATTGTTGAATACTTTTTCAGAGGGAAAAAATGAGATGACCTTTAAAATGGTAGATTCGGTTATTGTAAGGCATGCATGCTTTCTATAACCGAAAAAACAGCGCGTCGAACTAGGAAATGTTTACTTTGAAAATTATATTGTACTACTTGTCCCCGGAAGTCATATATTTGTGATTGAAAAGAAATCACTGTGTACTTTGAGCTATTTTGAAATATTTTTAAAGTATTAATATACTATGCTTTCAGTAGGAGCAGACATTCGATTCCGATTGGAGAGTAGAATAATACATGTAATAAATTATTAATAGAAAATTGCTGTTAAAACAAATGAGGAAATTTACATTAGTTTATCGGCTTTCACACATTCTGAGTGCAATATTTGAACCTATATTTAGTTTATTTTTGCGTCAGGAAATACATGTTAAGCAAGGTTTCATTTAAATAAATAAAGCCCTTGAATTTGTTTAACGCAGCTCCCAACGCAACTTTCTGTTAATAATATCTGCAAGGGAATTTTACACTTAAGTTTTCAATAAAATTAATATTCTTTACATATTTTTATCTTTGTAACTATAATACAGCTTATTTATTAAGGGCATTACTGTATTGAATAGAATTTTTAGTCAATAATTTATCCACATTTTTAAAAAATTTTCAATATTCAAAATCCACATGATACCTGCATGAATACTAACCAATCGAATTTTCCAATTTGATCTTCATATAGACCAGCTGAATACTGACACGTCAAGAAGAATACAATTGCAAAAACACCCAGATTTAATAAATTCATGTTGGAATTTTATTTCATTTAAAAACTTTTATATGAAACTCATGAATCGAAGGAAAGTCCCTGTGTTTACGAAGAAAACTTTGACACCGCTGTCAGTCCTCCCAACCAGCACCTTCTTTGAGTGTACTAAAATTAGTGGTTGGGCGAATTTAACAAAGTCCTTAGCAATATTTACTCTTTGCATGATTTAAATTGTTTTCGATAAATTTCTCTAGGTCCAAGGTAAGCGTAGCATTTTTAGAGTAACATAAAAAGCAACATAAAATTGTGTTGTTCTAAAATAAAAACATTGAATACTGTACTAAAAGTATTGCCATAGGTCGTTTATCGGGAGTTGTCGTTGTTCCTTCCCGTACAGAGATCTGTCATAAAATTGTAGAATTGATAGATTGGTGGGCATTCCTTTAATTTATCTTTTCCTCGGTTATAACATGCAAATAAATAGCATAGCAAGTGTAGTAATTATTTTGGGGTGCAGTGCAAATTGTTGAGTTGTAGCAGAACTTTTGTTTAAATGCTCTTCATTTGCCATCAGGGTCAAGTGCGTATTGTTTAGTGCTGTCAAAAACTAGTTATTTTTCAGCAGTGAGGAACAAAAATGGTAAATTATCCACTTGAAATACAAGTTTGTTTTGCAGCCGTAATGTAGATTGTATCCAACAGTTGTATTGTTAATGTGCTTTGATTTTATATGAGCATTTAGCCCAATCAATGTGCCGCAAATCGAGACATTATTTTCTCATTCTTATCTTTTAAGAAATGTGTAAGTAAATTATTTTCAGCAGTAATTAAAAGACTTTTGGCTTTGAGGAAGTACGATTATGGGCTTAGTCATATTATCAGTGTGACGGGTAATAATCTCACCCAATTTGAGAAATTAGTCCTCTTTTACATGAACAAGGCAATGAGGGGGATCAGAAATGATTGCTCACTTAAACAGCTATGCTGGTGTGTTAGCCTGGACGTTGCAGAATAATAAATCTTTCAGTTTCCGAATACCGAACCTTTTAAGATAAAATTGTTTACAAAAACATCCCGTAATACTCGTTATCTGGGCTTGCTGCCCAGGTAGTGTGCAAGCTTTAAATAGGATTAGTCCAGCACTCGCCCCGATAGCAAATACATGTAAGTGACGTGATGAATGCATTATTATTTTCACATGAGAAAACGTCCATGTTATCAATCATGACAGTCTCAATATGTTATCAAGGTAATTACGGTTGTGTAAATTTATTAATTGAAATCGGGAACTATCTGTAAAATGCATTTCTAATGGGATCATATTCTTCAGGTACCAGGAATTTTTTCTTGTGTTTAGCATTAAAATGGGTAATATAATTACTAATAAATAATTGCGGCGCTTAATCGCTCGAAATCAATTGCACTGCCTAAGTTCAAATTTTTGCAAGACCATAGAGATGCACTAGACCATAAGTAAGAATTTCAAGGTAAACAATCTGAAAATATATTGGAAAGGAAAGTTTACGAAATTTGGCAGAAAATTATTCTTACTAGGTTCAAATTAGTGACTAATTTTAGTCCCTCCTCAAGCACACACAACAAATAAACACATTAAAAGAAAGCAAAGCATTTTTTTTTAGATAATTACAAAGAAATTTGATTATATTCTTGATGCTACAAAAAAGAGTTTTTGTTCCTTCAAGGTAAACTCATTTATCAGAAACATGCACGCTATATAATGCGGCAAAAATTAAAATATATACTTCTTCCTCAACTCCTTTGTTTTGTATTACTTTCAATAAGTAAATGACACCATTTAGCTCTCTCCAAATCTGCCTCCAAAGTTTGTTTTTCTATTATAAAGCTTTTTATAGATCAGAAAATCTTGTGTGTGACTCACTGAATACTTCTAAACCCAAATTGGCGTCAACATCTCTTATATTACAAGTCTGACCCTTGACACGAGCATCTCAAACAAATATTTATTCGATTTGAATTTTCTTAACGGTAATAATTATGATACAATAATTCTAAAGCGTTCAGACAATGACTTTAGATGCCATCGACTATTAGCAGTTGCACAAAAAAAAAGATTATCTTTCCAGAAGAGTTCAGTTTTCCATGCGTAGGTTGTTACCTATGACGGCGCGCACAAATTTTTACTTCTATCCAAATCTTATCTATAAGTTATGTTTAAATAATGCTATCATTAGCTAGAAATTATATCCTCCTATCTAGATTATTCAGTATCTATGTCCCTGATCGCTGTAATCTCCAATAACTGCTCAACTAGGAATAAAACGTGACTAAACTGAGAGAGATGTTCAACAGGGATGAGATCTTAGACAAGGGGTGTGTAATCTTTTAGCTTCTCCGCGACCCCGCACTACATTGGAAGAAGACAAGCTGTTTTGGGCCACACATAAAATAAATAGTATGTTAAAATTAAGTTAATGGTATTTGTAGCCGCAATCTCATAAAGTTTATAAGCTTATGAATTTTTGTTGTGCATGCGGGACGCAGGCCACGGTTTGGACTAGCCTGTGTCTTAGACCATAAAGCAGCAAAGAGCAAATGCAGAGAAGGAATAGTACAGGGACACATGCGATAAGAAGCGGGTTTGTGCTCGTGACATCAGCTAACCGCAGGAAGCAAAAAGCTCGAGCAAAAAGTGTTTCGAGTTCCTTTTTTGTGCTTATTTCATGAGTTCGGGTGGAATGAAAGTTATCTCTTTCTAGAAAACGAGAAAGTTGAGAATAAAAATAACAAGAAAGAAATCCGAAAACAAAAATTGGAAGGAAAACCAGTTTCGTGCAAGGCTCAAAAACTTCCTTCTAGTAGGATTTTGTGCAGGAAGTTTTATTCACTTACATAAGCCGTGCATCGGCCGGACGCAAAACTTCCTCGTCAAAAAAGACACTATTGGGAATTGGATTCTTGCTCTTTTGAAGGCGAAAACACTAACTTTGGATGTGGAGTGAGTAAAATATTCAACAACGATCTCATGCAGGGGAGTATCCTTAGCCCAGAATTTGTTAACTAATCCAATACGTGGTTGACTATACAGAATTGTAGACAAAGACGTGGTCTCCAAAAGTAGAAAACTGGAAAATTGTCTACTAAAATTTAATAGAACGACTTAAGTAAATGTAAGTTGGTAGACAAGGCACTACCGTGCGTCTACACTAGACATTTTTCTTGCCAGAAATGAGACAATTTCATGGTTTGCTTGAGATGAAATACTGAAAGTACGTAAAAAGCACGAAACCGTTTCTTTTAATTTTCAGTGTGGGCCAAAAGCGAGGAAATTTGCTGATTTCTGGGGCTTGAATCCAGATGGCAATTCACATCTGACTTTCTTCAAGTGGCTCAAAACTGCAAATTAATGCATTCATACAAAATCTCCGATATAGATTTACAGAATTGAACCATGATCTTTCCGTGCCAACAAATCTTTTTATTCAGAAAAGAAAGAATTCAAACAATATAAATTGAGAAATAAAAATAAATTTATCTAAATTCGTTGAGTGTTTTCTTCTGCTCTCCACGAAGAAGCTGTATTCGTCTACCATTTTTAATTTAAACTATAGATCTATAGGTTAGCTGTTCCCCGATACTAATTGACTTTTATTTGACCATTTCATTATCTCGAAATTTCAGAGATTTTTTCTGTCAACTTTAGTTGACTATGAGGAAAGAAAATCTTGTGAAGAGTGACAGCTGAAAACGCTTTTAATTTTCTTAGCAAAACGAATTCGAAAATGAAACAGCTCAACTCCTTGCTAACCGCTTTAGCTGTTTGTATACAATTGACTGAATGTCATGTCGTTGTATATAGATCTTTTACTAATCAGGTAAATAAAATAAATTAATATGAAGAAGCCATTTTAAATGACTACTGTATTATGTGTGTAACAGCTTATTGAGGAATTCTATGATTTACCTGCACAATTTGGTCCTCCGTTACCCTCAAGTGGATTAAGAGTGAGAGCAGTTGAATCATATCCTAGAGACGGATGTGAAAAGCCCCCTAGTCCTCCAACTCCAGATGATGATGACCCTTTTCCAGTTGCTCGATGGGTATTAATTATAGCAAGGTAAGAAAACTCATTTCAAAAAATATATAAATAAGTAAATAATATAAAGTGATGATGCAGAACCAATTGTACATTTGAACAAAAAGTGAGAAATGCTCAGGATGCAGGTTTTAATGCCGCTATCGTTTACAATATTGGCAGTGATGAGTTGGGTAAGTTAAATTTCTTAGAAATGCATTTATTTTTGCAACTATTCATTAATTTATCAAAAATATGAGATATGAGTACATTTTCATAACAATAGAACAAATGTCTGCCAAAAATGGGGATGACATCAAGATTCCCTCTGTATTTGTCGGAGAAACTACTGGACGTTTCATAATAGAGGGATATTTATACAATAACGGTTTCGTTCTAGTCTTAAATGATGAACTTCCATTTAACATAAATACACATCTTATTTTACCGTTTTCTATATTAGTCGGATTGTGTTTTATTATCATGGTATGTAAAATATTCCCCTGATGTACTACGTTCAATGGTCAACTCTTGCAGATTGTTTATATGATTTACAAATGTGCCAGAGAGCAACGACGTATAAGACAACATCGCTTGCCAAAGAGTTTATTAAAAAAAATTCCAATGGTTAAATTTACCAAAGGTCAACCATACGAGACATGTGTTATATGTTTGGAAGAGTACGTCGAAGGTGATAAGTTACGAGTTTTACCATGTGCTCACGGTAATTTCTTTTCTCAAAATGTACTGTACTCAATGTTAAATTAATATTGAAATTTCACTACAGCTTATCATTGTCATTGCATTGATCAATGGTTAACTAAAAATCGTCGGGTGTGTCCAATTTGTAAGAGGAAGGTTTTTGCCCGGGGAGAATCGAGGAGATCACGGAGGCGGAACGTCTCGTCTGATAGTATGTCCGATTCCGAAACAGATGATACAACCCCCCTTTTGAATCCAGTTGAAAATACGAATAATCATGGAACATTTACTCCTGGCCAGAATAGAAATACAAGGACAGAAGAGGATAGGCAACAATTATTAGATGATGAGAATGGTGAGTATTTATTAATATATTTTTTATTATTATTTTAATGCTTAAGACATGATTAAGTGAACGTGCACTGTTATGTACCATAAATAACTGCATATAACAATTCAATTTATAACAGGTTAAATAATTCCAATACTGTGTCCGTAATGTAAAAACATGTTACTCAGCAGTGCAGTGAGTGGGTACGCCTTGTTCGTTCATTACATTTGCAAAAAGAAATTTGTGCGGGTTTGAAAATTTGATATTAAGTCAAGTTTGTTGGTATGTTAACTCTCATTTAAGATGTGCCTGTTCAATTTAACTTGTGGTCGAGGCTACAGAAATTCATTATAAGTTTTGTGATATTTTCTATGTAGGATAACTGTACTAATTTTCGACCATGTATTAAAAGTCTGGCATGCAAAGTATATAAATAAATTTATTATAAGGAAAAAGGATTAACACAAAAGTTAAGAATAGTCAAAGCAAAAAGGGGGGATAAATGCATTTTATGTGATTGTAAGATGCTAACAAATTTCGGCTATTTTCTACTGTCTCCATCAAAATGTGCTATAAGAAATTTCATTATACACAAAACGATCGGAAATAAGAATTTTTAAATTGTTTGTATTAATTTTTTACATATCATACATGCATTTATTTTTTTAAACAATTTTATTGAATACTGTTTCTAATTTATCCAGCTTTAAATTTGTAGTGGTTACTCACGTTTTTTACGATTACAAATCTGAAGGTTTAATTATTATAAAAGCTTAATTTTGTTATTCCATTTCTACTGTGACTAGTATTTAATGTTAATGACAATAATGGTTATGCGATCTCCACGACAGACGAGGCCAGCACTCATATCGTGCTGATGAGATTGCATGGCCTACGCTAATCGAAACGCCGGTGGCCGAGTGGATTGAGGCGCACATCTGCAGATTTTCTCCTCTGCTGGCGTGAGATCAAATCCTGCACAGGCCGCGGCGATATATATATATATATATGGGTACCAGTGATTGAGGCAATTTCTACTGACGACAATTGTACTTGCCAAGCCACTGGGATGTTGCACAGTAATTTCATGCCAATAAAATTGTGGCTCACTTCCAACATTTGTCAGGTTAACTTCCCAATCTTCCTCTTTCCCCAGTTTATCCCCACCTAAGCTGTGCTGCAATACCTTTAAAAAAAGGAAAAAAAAACTCTAAGAATATATAACAAGTGGGAAATGTAGATCGTTTTTATACATGCTCTGGTAAATTATCTCATGTCTCTTGAATCCTTATTTGCACGGAACTAAACTCTGTATTTTACCTATAAATAACATCTTGTGTGCGACATCCTTGCTTTTTACATGCATTTAATATAATGCGTATCGGCATAGATACAGTAAAATCTTTTTATGGGTTCCTCTTTAACCCATTGATGACCAGCGCAATCATACGGCAACACGTACACATCCTACCTATTAAAATAGTTTAAAAAAACATAGAGCACGATATAGGTTTGTGTTTATGTAAATATCAAAGAGAGGGGGTATATGAATCTAATAAAATACAAATTAGTTAATGTCGCTTCATATGAATTCTATGGATCTTCAATGATAAGTGTACAAAATTTTAAGGCTCTAACTCTCCTAGTTCTCGCTGGTTCATTAATGGATTAATGTCAAAATATTTTTAATTCCTGCACAGAGGTTTTTTGCTTGCTTTCTGTGATCATAAGTTTGCAATTCAGGCTGTTTATCAGCGAAAAAAGTGAAACTATTCCTAGATCTTTTGTAGATTTTCATCTGTGTAAAAAACGAATGTTAATACTACTGAACAATAATAGAATTTACTATTTATATCTTTGTCTATCTGATATGGGACAGAGCCGTCGTGTAAAATGAGATCACAGATATCAGTACTAAGCTCTTCAATCGTCAATATTATACCATCAATTATATAGATCTGTAATCTCTTTATATTTTCCTGCATTAATGGTTCCATCTATAATAATTGGAGGATCGATTTTTTTTTAATGTCATGTACCTTCTACCACACAAATGAGGGAATATTTCACTGTTTTAACACTAAACCTACTAAACCGGGTCATTTGACCGGTGACCTCTCTTTCAATTGCATTATTCAGCATATTATTTCTATCTCTGTTGTAAGCATCTCGGTAGGTTTAGTGTTAATAATGCTCCAAATCTCCTACGAACCGTAGTTATTTACTTCAAAACTAGTTAAATGGCTTACATCGCTTAAATAAATTTTAAATCACTTCATTTTATCTATGCCCGTTGTCTTTGCTCCTAGATGTATTACTTATTTTAAATTGGTTTAAAGCGTTATTTGCTCAACAAATTTCTCTTCTAAGAATCTCCATGATATGTTGATATTAGCATCGACCATCGACTTTCTTGGCGTTTATAACGTTATTCGCGACACACATTCCATTTCTAAGAATAACTTGAGGAGTTTACAAGTAGATTTTGCAAAAAAGTAGTTCTGGAATAGAGAGGTCAAAGCAGAAGCTCCTTTTTGTATACAATATCGAAAAATTTTACTATCATAGTTCGAGTAATTCAGGCTCATATACTCTTGAGACAATTTCTATTTTTCTTTCCTCTATTACTTTATACATGTTTTTGTTTTGTATTTCTTATTACAAAGTGATATAACTCATTTCAAAAGACTGATTTGTGTACGAGTCTTTTACTAAATAATATTGTGTTTGCTTTATGTTCATTTCTCACACAAAACCGAAACGTAAGCTTAACTAATTCTGAATCACATATTTACTTTCACGATAGGCAACATATTAGCCGTAGATTTTATGTATTTACAAGGTGCTTAAATTAATACACTTATGTAGTGAATAATAATAGTTCAAAGAGGCTAAATGTACGCACTTAGATTTCTACAAAAATATCCTGCATTACACCAATACTGTCCGTGTCCATGTATTCTGTTTCTTTATTATTATGTTGTAAACATTAAAATGTAATGAACATGTTTTCAGATGTACGTCAGGCCTTTATTCGAGGTAGGTTAACTGTAGCAACACATATCGATGATATGCCAATCGAATTATATGAATTAATTTGAATCATAACGTTTTTATTTAAAGATATCAAAATAAAGGTGAGTGGGTAATAAAAAAAAAAGAAAAGAACTTTTGTCCTTGTTTTGATATGTCTTACAAAGACAAACAAAAAAGAAATTATATTCCAGTATTTCTTGTTTGAACAAATTTATTTTCTTTATATCATCTAAATCGAAATATTGTTATTACGACTGCCGCTAAAGCTTCCCGACACTTTCAATTTTGCATTGAACCAATTATGAAAGGTAAATAGATAATTGTAATCGAAATCCTTGTGAAAATGGAGGCTTAGGCGTTAACAATGGAAGTTCATTTCAATGCCTATGTCCTTTTGGATTTATTGGAGACTGCATTGAAAAAAAATACAAAAACCAAGCGCTAATGTTGGTATTTGCAATGTCGAAATGATTTGTGTAAATTGGGTTTTAAGTATGTTTATCCAGTTGGATTTCGAAGCATGCAATGTAAAGAAAAAGTCTATTATATATCGTTTGATGCACGACAATATGAATCAATCCATACAGAATGATGGAAACTGGTGGTCTAGGGATGGCAGTTATAGCGGCGGCTTGCGTTGTAATTTGCATGAAATGAAAGTGAAGTCATGCCCAAAAAAAGGAGACGCAGAAAATAAAAAAAATAAGCGTAAAAGTGGTCGACCATAGAAGTTGAATGCCAGAACAACGAAACAAGTGGTAGAAAATGCAATTGAAAGGAATATCAGTGCCGTATTTTGGATCATTATTCGAAAAAAAACGATCTTCTGTGCCATTTGTGCCCAAAAATGACAACCCACCAAACGTTCCATAAGAAGCACACGTTCAATTAAAACATTTTGGGCTATTCTCAAACGGGCAGTCTACGATAGAGGCTGGAAAACTAAATGCGCACAACAATTAGTCGGTAGAATTAAGCGAAAGAAATTAACATTTCGGTCGTCTAAGCTTTGATGATGGAGAGCGTTCGCCACAAGCTACGTAAAATCTAAGATAATGGGCCATTGGCCATAGTAGCTGTGTTCGGTGACCTACTCCGAGCGAAAAAGATCAATTTACAGCTCTGCTCTGGGGGGTTCGAATAAAAAAGAGCACTACTCTACGTGATATTTTTCTGTTTGACGAAAAAAGATCAAAACAGCTTAGCGCAATTTAGAGCAGGAACTCTTGCAACCTGCAATAAAGCAAGAGTTGGAATATGACACATTTCGAATTGTCAAAGAACTTGGACACATGCTCGGATCAGAGTAGACCTCTTCTCAGATATTTTGTTTGCTACTCTTTTTCACTTGGATCACAGATCTGCTCTCATTGGAACAGCGTCGCCGAACAGAGCCAGTTTAAATGTTCAGTGTAATAGTTTCTGAATAAAAATAAATGTTTTTGGCAACTGTTTTCAAATATCTTGTTTCTATTCCAAATATCTAAGTTTTGAATTTATCTGAAAACTTTTGCGACACGCCTTACTGGGGATAAAAGTGTTAATAATATATTAAGTTCGACCAGTATTAATGATTGTTTAATAAACACCAGTTTGACAATGATACAAAAAACAGATCCATCCAATTATTAAATTTGTGTAAAAAAATATAAAATCTAGAATCTATATTAATATTTTCTTTATATTGTTTTTTTTTCAACCCCTTTTTTCTATTTTTTAAAAACGTATTTTAGTTAGTTTTTCCCTCTTTTTTTTATTTTTCTCTCTTTTTTCTGATTTACTGACTATTTAATCTTAAATTATAAGAACTTTCGAATTGTCATTTTTCAAATAACGCATATAAATTATCGAAAATTACCTCTACTATCACAAATTAACAAATTAAAAGAAGGAATACATCGAATTATCAGTAGTCCTGTATTTTCGTTGAATTGCGCGAAGAAAGCCTGGACATTTTGGGTAACAACAACATTTTGATTAATCTTCGAATAACACTCTTCGTCCCTGCAACTAAATACCTCGTGGAATAATAATGACGATCCAAAATAAATTTGTGTGGCTTGAAAAGAAAAAAAAATAGAAATAATTCTGATATTTTTTTCTTCTTCTGTAGTTTCTTCAGCAGTGGATGATGCACGAATCCCCTCAGATAGTCAAACTCCACAGAGAGTAAATCCATTTGACCGGGAACCGAATCTTCCACCGAATTTAGTTCAAGATTTGGGCAACGGTCCAAGTTTTTGGAATCATCCTCTACTTAGGTACATCACAAGATTGAGTCCAGAAAATTAAAGTGAATAAACATTTATACTAATTATTTTTTTTTTGTAGGTTTTTCAGACGACGCAGAACGTTTGAAAGTAATTTCAATATACCGGAATCAATTCAAACTACTCTACAACAATCGGACAA
>QYTT01078843.1:31909-45334 GCA_006980735.1 Dasypogon diadema | reverse complement strand
AACGGTCTCACGTGTCAATCTCTTCTAAACATCTCGATAGGAATGCAAATTTTGTTCGCCTTAAACTTATCTGTCCTGTAACAAACCTCTTGGTTCGAAATTCAACAATTTAAATGACCTTCGATCAGATTACATCTTCTGCTGGAGATGTCGCAGCCGCAATCTTCCAGACATTTAAACGGCCACATTCTATCCGGCAAGAATCTGTTAATTGTGTGATTGATTGATTTATATGGAGCCAGCCGAAAGGTTCACTTTAAGTGGTATCAATGTAGGTAGTAGTGTCCAGCTTGTAAAATACCTTACTCCCTCTGGAATTATTGAACTCCATTCCCTTCGGAGGGCATTGGCAAAACGAAATATTTTAATTTGAAGTTTAAAAAAACTTGGAAAAAATTTCTCCCGGTTGATGGTGGTAGCTCTAAATCAGTATTGCAGCTAGAACCCTATATACAATCTTTTCGTTACAGCTCACAGATTGAAATGACAAATTGAATATATTTTTACGACTTCTAGGTGAGTGATTGGAGCGTGATATTTACCCATTCGAACCAAAACTGAACTCTTTTTGGTATTCTTCATGCTATGGAATCATTTACTACTGACATTTTGCTATATTGAGCACTTCGCTCCAAGCAATTCGCTTTGATTTATGTCCGCAGAGAATTTACTATCGTGATTAGCTCTGTGTTTTTTTTCTTTTTAACATTCGGCAGTGACCGTTTATTGATCGAACGTAGATTTATTGCGATTGCTTCGTTTTATGGTATCATTGAAAAAATATGCTTTCTCTCGAACAGGGAAAGGGAATTGGGAATTGTATTTCGAGTGGAATTTTTGTATGTCATGCCCGCATTGTGTTGGTCTTGGATTAATTCATAAGGAAATTGCTTTTTATGGAATATTTCTGTACTAATTAAATCGATTCGAACCTTTTTTGCACAGACATTAAACACGCAACAATTGCCTCTACTCTTGTAAACTTTAAGTTTATAAGACTGCAATTTGGTGTTCAGAGATAGGAGACCGTTTTTTCAATAGAATTGGAAGGTGGAAGCTGCTAAATTATGTGGTCCTTCGTTTTTATGGCTTGAAACAGAATTTCAGAATTTCTGACGATCGATTAAACGATAGGTGAGCAATTTCTGCCGAATATTCTATTCTAACCTAAGGAGGATAATTTACCAAAGTTCAAAGGCTTCTAAGGAATTATTCAACCAGCATTGGTATCTCCTGCCCAGATTAGAATGAACTTATCTTATGTATGTATGGTTTGTTTCCTTTTTCGCCCATATAGGAATAAAGTTGAAGAAATGGGGATAATGTAACTTATTATAGGGTGTTATAACCGTTGAAACAGGAAATTTCTAGAGATGATTAAGATTCGTGCTCTAACATTTTTATGAGATCATGAATTTCATGGCACGTCCTAGTTATAAGCGTCCTTCCGATTAGCAGTTCCAAGCCGTTATTAATTTCAATTTCTCTCTTTTCAGTTCGCCATAAGGGAAGCCCTCTGTCAGCAAAGACCGGAGTGTTCAACGGTAAGTTAGCCATTTTCCAATCAAATTGTTGCCCAAGGAAAAGGCCACCTTTATACTTCCACATTAAAAATTACCCAATTTTCCTTTTTTTTACTTTTTTATTTTTGCAAATTCAGCCGTAATTGCATTGCAACTGCTTGAATAACATTGCTTAAAGTTACCGGACTGCTCCCAGAGCACATATAACCGCCAAATGCCTCTTCAACGTGGTGTTAATTTGCCGTACCACACGTCAAAATATCAGATAAATTTTTGCTTATCCCTTCATTAAATATGACACAAAGCGCATGATATGACGCTCTTTGCTCGGACGAAACTAATTCCGACAAACCGGACAGATTAATGAAAGGACTACTAAGCTGGGGACTAATTTGAAATTTTGTACAGAATCTGCCGCCACCACCTCAGGGCCTTTCAACTTCAAGGACCTGGAAAAAAAACTCGTTGTCTCGCGAAAACTCTTTCTGACAGTAAAAAAGCCGAAAACCGTTCGAGTAGGGATTACCTGTCTTGTAATTGATTCGTTCCTCTTGAGATCCAAGACTCAAGAGGAATTATATCGCGAATACGAGGGGACTGAGAAGTTGCTGTTATTTTTTTTCGCCCAGAATGGGGGACAAATCTGGGCCGTTCGTTTACCCTGGAATGGGCAGCTATAGCTACGATAAGTTTTATGATGAGGGAAAATAAATTTTTAAAAGCGTCCTCGGAGAAAAAGTGTCTTCTCGGTTTGGCGGTGACATTTCATCACAAATCACAAGAGGCCCATCTTGACGAGTGACATGGATCAGCCCACGGTATAAATTTCAGGCCTGACACGCCAATGCGCATTTCATCTTGTGCAGAATTCCCCCTCCTGACAACGATATGATGGACTTTTTTGACGTGATGAGAATTTATGGCAAACCAAAGTGGACCAACAGCCTAATTTCAATTCTAAATCCAGCGAAACGTAAAAAGGAGTCGACGAAATTATGATCCCGAAATGATGGGGTCCCGGTCTCATATCAGTGATTCACGTATAATTTTTAGGATTAAAACTTCAAAGGGTTGCGAAAAGATTTTTGCTTCACTTTTTTTTTACCTGTTCCACTTTAATTGAATTTCTGATAACGTTTAAAAATGGATTTTTCACAATTTTATGCTTTTAGCCTGGATTAATTTCGGCCCAACAATCGAGCCCCAGTCGCCTGAAATTGTTTCTCGTTCCATCGGCCAGATTATAGCATTTAAATAACAAAGCTGGGGCCATAGCGAGGCTTAGCATCTTTTACGGGTAATTGTTCAGACCTTAAATTTTATGAATCAACATAAACTTGAGAGAGATTCCAATCAATTTTCTTGAAACCACAGAATCTTATTTGAAGAAAAATCCACCTTCCGGCTTTTCTCATAGGGTAGGGAATCGTTGAACCCGAATAGACATCCATTAAAATTGCTCTGGTACTGTAGAGTAAGTAGCACTGGTAATTTGTTTCTTTACGCTAAGATGGTCGAAACCACTTAACGATTCCTAGAAAATTAGTGACGACCGTTAAAATCTGTTCTCAGCTCTGCTGTTAACAGGCTTACTCACTAGTCTCGCTTCAAGGTGAAGATCATCAGTTTCTAGGTGGAGAAATTGAACATTAAACTTGAGTGCAGTTTTATTATACGTTCATCTTGGTTGGCAGCGGCTGTGATCATCGGCTGCTAGAGTTTTCGCCTTAACACCAGATATGATAAGATTGTCTTCAGACTGATGGATTTCATAGCACCGTTCTTATGGTTCTTACGGGGCTGTGCAGGTACCTTCCTGGAATTTTAAAATGAAAATCACATAAATGACGAAGATTTTCATTCATTAATTTTATTACTGGAAAAAGTATACTACTATTATTTTCTACACTTTTGGTAGATTTCTTAAATTGGACGTCTCAATTACGATAGTTTTCAGATTGCCATAGGCGTTTAGGGAAATTGACTGTTTATCATAGTGATAAAGTATATGTTTTTTTTCAAGGACTCCAAGGTATTTCTAAACCTTAATTCGAATAGATTAGAGTAGATGCGCATTCTGAAATTAGTTAGTTAGAGGTGCCAAAGGGACGATTTGCTATATGAGCATCAAATTTGTACTCGAAGCTCGTCACATTTCGCGTTACCAAAGCCGGTCAACCTTGCACCCTTGTAAAGATCTTTTCCCTCAATTGCCCTGAGAGAGACCAACACTCGCAACCTCAATTGATTATTGTAGAGATGAGCCCACTAGAGTAGTCGAAATCATTTGATTGCCCAGCTTATCGATTTTTTCCTCTGGATAATTTGTTGATACAACATCCATCTATAAAGCTGTTTTTATAAAATACATTATCTCTGGTTTCCGTAATACTTTTACTTGAATTTCCAGATTTTTTGGTTGAATGGAGTCTGCTGTGTCGAATGCCTTATTTCTGCCACCCAGGGACATTAACTGCTATCGGGACAGTACATTTTGTTTAACCAACTCACATGAAAGTTTCCTCTTATCTTTGAAAACAAGAAGTCCCATTGTTGGAATTCGTAAAATATTCTACATTATAAAAGCTTAGCAATTGGCGAGACATCACAGTCTCTATGTGGCGGTTACCTCTTCCTTTATCATTGACCAGCTATCCTGTCCTAGCCAAGGGCACTTCAATGTTTTAGATCAAAGCATGTTTTTAGGAAAATAGGACTAGGAAAGGGTCTAGTACTTATGGAGGTGGGAACTGGATGGCAGCGGTTAGCTTCGTACATACAAACTGGGAATTATACCTGCTTTATGGGACTTTATATATGGGCGGAAGTCATAGCAGGTACCCCATCATCTTACTTTATTCGTCTGGCCCAGTTGAAGCATATGCTGTAAAGTTTTAATGTGTTCGTCAATAGCAGGAAGCAAAAAATTCCAATTTTTACTATGAAATTACAAGTTCCTCCTTAATGGGCATTCGTCTGGGTAAGGGACTTGGAGGACATTATCCTAAAAAATGCATCCCTCTTGGGAAAACGTGAGGTACTATCATTGCAGACTAATATTATCCTCCCATTAGAAGATTATAACAAACATTACTCAACACAGATTGATGATCTGGATTTACATTCTCTTTGCCTTCAGAAATTCATTCGCTGCAGTGTCTGCAACAAATAGCGCACTATTTGCTCGAACAAAAGCTCGTTTGCTTCATTGGACAGTCAAGACATAACTCGATGGGTTCAGTTACCAACCAATATCCATTGATTGATCAATATTCAATTAGGCGTGTATCAATTTCTAATACTAGTCTCATTATGCAATGCCGTTGACATATCACGCCCGAATGCAAGTTATTTAAGGTACAAAAACATACATTTGCAAGACTTCTTTACAAAAGTCCGTAAGTTATCATATTACACCTCAATCGTAATCAATCTTTCATTCTCCTAAGGTAGACTAGCCAAAAACCGCATATAATACGCCATCGCAAGCTGCAGACCACATCTTGCCACACGGTACACACATCAGTCACATCTGTCATGGGAGTACCAAAGAACACTTGGTTGTGGCAACTTCAGAAAGTGACTGTAGCATTCCGGCCTTATGTAAATGGAGCCCCATTCGCCTAATAAAAGATCTCGGGTACACGATAAAAGTGAATGTCTCTCTTTCTTCGCATGTCGTTCGGATTCGTATGCCTTAATCGGGGCCATAAATAGTTTAATAAATGTCATAAAATACAAAAGGAACAGCCAGTGGGTCCCGACTAAATGTTAAGGCATTGATTGCATTGGTTGTATGTCGGTTTTGTGTTCTTGCGGGCCCTGACAAACGACGAAAGTGAGACTCCATAAAGTTGAAATAGTGCCAAATCCGAGGGACAGTGATATTGAGTCAGAGGGGTGACTTATGATCTGTTCCCGGCTCCGGTGGGAAGTGTTGAAGTTGTGCTAGAAAAATTCGAAATTTACTAAACTGTCAGCCCGTTTATTTTGGTTTTGGTTGGCGTTGCACCAAAAATGGTCAACACTGCGTGACAAGGCTCGTGTTGATCGTACAAGAGTTGTAAACAAGCAACAATGGTTCCCTTGAAGACAGCATGTAGGAAACTGTGCCATTTCTTCTAGGCTTCGGTTGATAGTCTCAGCTTCGGTGATCGTGCTAGTGACTAGTGACACGATCTGAGATACAGCACTGTGTAGTAGACGTACATGGTGTGATTTCATAATTGAATTTTAACTTGTCCAGACTCCAAACAAGCCATTAACGACGTTTTTTTTTCAGGTAGAGTAAAATGTCCGCACCTTTGTCCTGGGAATTGGTTCTTGGAGCAGAGCGACTGATACAGTCAGGAGTTTTTGTTGCTCTAAAATGACACGATTGCTTCACCACATTTCCCCGCCTTTAACCACTTCGTCTAAGTGGGTTTAGTGGGCAATTTGCATTCAAAATTTGTTTTTTAACAGGCTCCGGGAATCTGCGCGGTATAGTAAATGATGGACGGATACTTTGTTCGCGTAGACGTTTTATGGCCTTATGTCTGACTTGTCAACCAACTCGGTGGGCTCACCTTACAACTTACGATGGACTCTTAAAATTTTATGTGGATGTTGGTCAAAACTATAACCACAAATTCATTAAGACCCGTCCGGAAATGGTGACCTCTGGGAATTTCATTAAGCGAAAATATATTTAGTTCATTTGCATAAAAATCTTCTTCTGGGAACTTAATTTATTTTAATTGCCAACACTAATGGAAGTTTACCTGAATTGGAGAACTCACCTTTTTGGAACTGTGCCGCAAATTCTATGATTAAATGGCCCGTAACAAATTGTGACTTATCAAATTAGTAAATGAAGTGTTGCACTCAGATGAACTATCGGTGAAATCTACATCTGTTGTCTGTCAGATGCTTCCAATTAGATATGCGGTGCACTTTGCATATTTTATTTGCCTTCATGTAGCTGGAAGCTGATTAATTCAGACATAAAATTAATTACTGCCGCTTTTTATGCGCTACTATGGCCGGAGGAAATAGAAAGCTCATGTCAAACACTAATTCATCAACTTTAGAGGTAGTTCAAAAATTTATTGACTGAAACGTGATCTTGCCGAGAGTGTAAAAGGTTTTCCTTTCTAAATTGTCCGAATTTTTTTATTATTGCAATTCTGCGAGATTTGATTGTGAAATCAGGAAGTTGCGATTTTATTTTAGTTTAGAGTAGAGGACTGACAAAATCTTACAGGCGTTCTAAAAAGCGATATTCCCATAACTGGTCAAGAGTAAAAAATTTTGTGGTATTGGCACGCTTTGCTGCAAACGCCTTTTAGGAGCTGGAGGCTCAAGAAATCTTGAAATTTTGGATTTTAAATTTTGGTAAAAAGTTTGTGACCAATCTCTAAGACGTGTGAACTGGTCTGCGTCACGCAAGTATTCTATCACGTTCATCAATAAATTGCTTTTTACTTGTGTAAATAAAGAGCGGGGATACAAAAGATATGCTTACGTCAAATCTGTGGTCACTTAAGGAGCCTCAAGACTTTTCCAACAACTCGTTACCCCACAGCTTGTCAAACAATTCTAGAACCTTTTTTAAATCTTATATGCCTGGTTTTAAATCTTTTATTTCTTTCATTTGTACTTTGTTTATTGTGACTGTATTATTCTTTTTTATCCTTAAATTTTTCAGTTAGCTCTAATAGATCTGGCTCAGTCCCATTTTTACGCAGAAGAAATTACACCAAAGTGTCTGTAGAGCCTGTTTCTATTTATACTCTTTACATGTTAATTGTCATATCACTTTTAAACATCTAAGCAGTCTAAAAATAACTTTCTAAAAAGAAAAGAAGAATCTTCCGCCCTGACAAATTTCCAATCTGAATTCCTCAAACAAAACCTGAAGAGGACAAACAATCAGATCGCATTTCCTACCCCCATCTAACAACAATCCACGAACTGATTCATCCTGAAGATTCCACCCCGCACTTGCTTGTTTCTTGGATGTACGTAAATATTTGTCTACCTAATTAATAATTACATTTGAGAGCTTTTTACCATTCCGCCCTGCCTCGAACTCTACGAACTCCATAAGTCCCCAACTCTCCACGTCTCGATTATATAATCGAGCACTCAGTTTTGTACGGGCTATCCTGAGTGTGATACAAATTGGGGCCAAAGTTTAGTCAAGCTAAAAACAACGACCGGCAACAACAACAACTACAACAACCCTTGGCCTAAAATGAGTAATAAAAGAGACGAAAGACAGTGCCATCAGGAACGGAAAAGATATGATGTCCTTTCCATTAGTTCCATTATCTCGCAAGAGTTATTCAATCAATCCCTAGGGAGCCTGAATATTTCATGCCTCTGGGGGGTGGATTGGTGACTAACATGCTCACATTCCTCGCTTTCTGCTGCTAGTTACACCCTCAATCAGCTTGGCAAAAGGGAGCACAAACTTTCTTCGAAACTCTTGCGAGCAAGGTAAGTACACGCAAAACTGCCGTCGATGTTGTACTAATGAACATCCCGGTAACATGGCTGAGAACAAGGTTACAACCCTATGTTTGCTGTATGACTCCCTCATCAGCTTCGTGCTCGGGGGTTGACTTAGGCGAAATTTATTGACATGGACTTGGCTGAAGTAGGGTGAAAACTTTTACACATTTCTTCGATAATGTGGAGCTCCAGGCTGGATCTTCTCAAACTTCTTCTCTTTTGTCTTCGTTATAGCGGCCATCTTAAGGTGCCCCACCTTATTGTTCTCATTTAGAAGCGAACGAAAAAACCCCCAGAAGGAAAACGAACAATGTCTTTAACTTCGCTAATAAAAAGGGATAGATGTTGTGCCAGGTAACTTATCCAGAGAAGATCTTTACAGGGGAATGCATTTCTTACCACTCACCTTAAAATAAAAGGATCAGGAATTGCACAATTGTTTCAGGGATGCAGGTGCACCTCTTTATAAGCTGGTGAACGCCAATTAAGAATATAGAAATGTGGATTTTCCGACGACTTGGAGAAACTTGAGCGTTTTGTGTGTAAACAATTTTAAGGGTGCGGTAGAGACACCCTTCGTTATCCTTACCGAAGGAAATGGGAAATGTGGATGGGAAAACTAATCCTCTTACGCTACTCGACGTTATCATTCGCTTTTCTCTATTAAACTTTAAGTACATTTTGCGAATTACATGGTAAAGTGCTGAGCATACTTTAATTGTTTCCATTGTTGTTTTTTTATATCTTTCGATGCGTTCTATGTATCTCTTCTCTGTAGTGATGTACCGGCTGGAGGATGGTCTCGACTTTGAACTGAAAATTAAAAGTTCCCGTTTGCTCTTAGCTTTGCTCTGGAACCGGATTTTAAATTGGAGTTTTTATTAAGACGACTTTACTTAATTTCAGAGTTTCTAAGTGTATCAGAAGAAGTTTTACTTTCATTTTGATATTACTAGGGGGTGGGTAATTTTTCTATCGATTTTTGTTGCGTTCAGGAGAGTGCAATGATGGGAGGTTTTCACAAACCTATGACTAAAAAGCATAGAAATTCAGATTCGAAAGAAATATTTAGTTGAATATGTTGTCCGAGATAAAGATCGAACATGGGACTACTAATGCTAGTGATGTGGTTATTTACTTGACATAGATGAGGCCGCAACATATTCATAGTTCTGGTTTCTATTTGAAATACTACATTTCAAAATTCCGATAAACAAGTTGGCTTCAATATGTGGACAGAAATTCTAACGACTGTGTTTCCATCTTCCGTATAGATTCATTCATACTTTCTTTCTCTGCCTGGCCATTATCCCAATTCAGATCCTTCACATATGAAGTCTTTATCCGAAATTTCATTGTGAGCGTATAACTTTGTATAACATTATAATAATGTGTCCTTTGGTGGGATTAAAGGCACTTCTTCCAAAAGTAGTCTCTTTGTACACGTTAAGGATATTTGTAAATCTTTCATATGGATGTCGATATATTTTATAGGGTTCCCATATTACCAGGGTCGGTGGATTTAATCCATCGCCTCGAAAGGCCCTGAACACTGCAACAGGTTCCCTAGAAGATGTTGCATTCATAGATCCATATGGATCTATCTACTCTAGACATGATCGACTGCTACTGAGCCTCTCCATCTTCTGTGCCTTGGTTCGAAATTTTGTTGTTACTTTTATATAAGCGAAACAACCCATGCCGGTGGGCGAGAGGGTTGAGGTGCATGTGTACAGATTTTTTTTCTTTGTTGGTTAGATTTCTGCAAAGGGCGTGGTAATTTATGTGGATACCGCTGATTGATTGATTGTATTTGCCAAGCCACTGGGGTGCTGTACGGTAAAAATTTCATGCGAAAAATTGTGGCTTACTTGTAACATTTATTAGGTTAAAAATTCGCCAATTTCCTCTTTTATAAAAATTTCTCTCCGCCCAAACTATGCTGTTGTTGTTATGGTTGTTCTTTGAACTTAGGCAATATCTTGAAAAAAAAAACAATTTTTATAAAGGCACATTCACTAAAAAGCTACTGTAATTTCCTCGCACTACTACAGTCACTAAAAATGGCAGTAGTTGAAGTATATTTCTAAGCAATAACAATTCGTTAAAGTTAATAATACTACCGCCCCACATTTAGATGCGGGAGTATACCAATTAACCTGGGCTAGGTACAAAGTATCCCTAATTTCCCTGCCCTAATCATGCAAATAAGAATTTTTCCCTAATTTTATGTAGTCAAATTCAATTTCCTCCGGCCTTGAATAATTTTTTTTCGTGACCTTTGCAATACAGTACAGACTTGTAAAGAACATCTGCAAAAATGAAGTCTAATTTGCGATTAGCGACAATTGCAGGTGGGTCACTAATCAGCCCCTCGAAATCACGAATTCATTAGCTTGACTCACGTCCTATGAATTAAAATTTCTTGTAATTTTTGCTAATGTCCATCTTCTGATGAATATTTTAAAAGATAAGAAAAAAACTTCTGACTTTGACTATTCCCCAGACAACATCTGTCACTGTGTGTTAGGGATTAGGGGTAGCGAGAAATAACATAAGATCCTGTCGAACACCTGACCTATCTAAAGGGAGAATAATTACTGCAGGTAGACCAATCTCAATAAGCCATTATAATTTCCCAACACAATATCTTGTGTAGGATGTTGCCAACCTCGTTGCACCATTTTACAGGTCATTTACGCTAGCAACTTAGTAAATCGACCCCTTGCCAAATATCCAATTTTTGTTCATTGAACCATTTCTCCCACTCCCTCCTGTGGGTTGGAGTTTATGTGTAATTTTCAAAAGGGATGTACACACAACGGATTCGGTACAATCTGGGGAGGCAGTTCATCACTGCCATCCTAACTTCAACTTTCCAGGGGAATAGACAAGGCATGAATTTGCCTGAAATGCAATAAATTTCCAGCCCATATATGCGTTGTAATGAAAACAAGATGAACAGCAGACGAGAGAATTGCTTTTGTGCTACCGTTTTCCGAAAGGGTGAGATTGCAAGATCGGGCACTGTTGTTGTTGGGGGTGGTGGTGGTGATGGTGTATCTAGTTGGATATTACGTTTATTTCGGAAGAATTGAAATATATCAAACATGTGAGGTTTGTCTGCGTAGGAAAATCCTTTTTAAATTCAATTGCTTGGCAATGGTAGGATGGTTTCGTCGAACGATGTGGTATACATTTCTAGATTGCCTTCTTCTACTGAAATTCATTTCTGTTCATTGCACCATAAATTTTCATATATGCTGCGACAATATAAATGTGATTGGGGTTCAAAAAAGTCAAAGACATCACTGCACAGGTTACATGCTTCACTGAAGGAGTTATGCAAACCAGATTTTTGCATTTTCAAGTCTTGGCTAAGCTCCAGGTATGTGCGGCTGTCATGTTATTGGAAGGAATATCAAGTGATCAATGATCGTATAGTGTCTGACATGTGATGTTGGCACAAAAGCCGCGATATGGGTAACAAATTAACTGATCTTGTAGGAGGCTCCTTTCACAATTTGCATTACTCCTCAGATAAATCAGGTAAATCGTAATTGAAACTTTTTTCACCGAAAACGGCTTTAATTGACTACAATTGTTTGCTTACCTAAAGCAAACCTGCACGGGATGACTGGTGAAAATGACTTGGAGCGAGTGTAAAAGATGCAGATAAAAATAATGAACGTATCCAATTTTTGTTTTTTTTTTTATCGAGGTCTGACTTTAATCAATTTGTGGGTGTTACACAAGTCTCGTTACGAAAAAACACGATTTACGTTTTATTTAGTGTGCCAGGTTTAATCGAATGTTGCCAAAATTTGATATCGCGACTGTTATCCGATTCACGATTTTTCACGGAAATGTGAGTGGGTGTGCTAAAAATTTGGATTACTGGGGGATATGTCTTAATTTCCCGACAGATACATGGAATGCGGGTGAGGAAGCTGAGTCAAGACGAGATTTTTATCAGTGATGCGAGAAATCAAATTAATGGATTACCTTCCAGAGGTAGATTGAGTACTTTATTTGTGGAAACGAGTCAAAGGTTAAATCTTCTGGGTTTGGTGTTTTATGTAAATATCGCATTCACTTTGTTTGTTAAAGAAGAAGGCTATTTTTGTTTGAAAAAAGAAATTGAAAATTTGAAAGAAATAATCAAACTTCCGTTGAGACTCGATTTAAGATTAAGGCTGTATGAAAAGTGAGGGTTTTTTTTTAAACTTTTGTAGTCTCAGAGAAAGAGTGGCAATAGAAGACTTTTATTAGCAATTTTGTGCTCAAAGATAACAAAGGAAAAATTAGCTTGAATATTGTTTTATACATATTTTTTATATTTTTGGTATACTTTTCATAAATTCAAGAGATATGAATGAACTAATACCAACCCTTACTCAAATAGAGTTCCGTTCGAATTATAATTCCCCAGAAAATTACTATGCAAAAACAAGAAGGCAAATCGGTAATTCGTCTAAGAAACTGAGTCACCATCACTGACTTAATTCAACCCTCGAAAAGCCTTCTGTGGTTGAGACGCCTAAAATCAATGGAACATGGATGGCTGCTTTTCCCTGATCTTCTTGCGGTCCTCTAAGTACTCTGTTGGGAGATATCTTGCGGTCCTCTAAGTACTCTGTTGGGAGATATCTTTTAAATAGATTAGAATCCCGATCAAATTACCAACGAATGTTCCCAATTCATACATTTATCGTTCCCCTGAAAATGATTCAATAATAATCAATTGAATATTCGGGTTCGTTGGTGGAATAATTTTCAATTTCTAAAATATTTATCATACTTGTGGGTGCCAAATAAATTTGGTTACCCTGCAAAAAAAAATATATATATAATTTTGCTGTAATAGATACCTCCAACATGACCTATTCTTACGCCCAGTTAAAGCCTTTACTATTTGTTGCAGAATTGATTACTTCAAATTGTGTGATTTTATTGTGTTCTCACAACATTGCCCAAAGCGTACAATACTGTATTGATCCCTTTGTTCGATTTGATTATTGCGTCCAGAAAAGCAATCATCTATTTTAACAAAAGTGTGGAATTTGCAGCAGGGAATCGAGAACAATATATTCGAATCTAATCAATTCCCCGGCAGCCAATAATCGAAAATAGAAACATAAACTTATTAGGCTACTGCTCCTATCCCATGAATTTTCCAGCTATAACGTGTGCAGGCAAACACGTTTCCTGTGAGCACACAGGGACCATTTTTAACTAAGTTTACACCATCAAAGTGAAAATTTCATTTCGAAGGTGAAACAACCAAAATTGAATTTTATCTGCAGCCCTTTATTTGTGCATTACTCCCTGGCAATATCGTTATTCTGTTAAAAACGTAAACTTTTACTGAAAAAAAATCGATTCAATATTAATTTAAAAAAAA
>QYTT01078843.1:4515-18071 GCA_006980735.1 Dasypogon diadema | reverse complement strand
GGCTTTAAGCGGGAAAAATCATCAGTGAATCGGGGCTTTATTATGTTCCAAGTCATTCAAAAGTGCTGGTATTATAACAACTATAGGATCTTTTCGTGAATGGGAAGCAGCAGTTAGTACAGACAGTCAAGCACTGTGGGTTACTCTAACTGCTATTTAGAATTTTTTTATACCATTTCGAACAAGTTTCAATTGACCCACGAACAAAAGTGAAATTCCTGACCACCTCTCTTAGACATGGACGACTGGGAGATTTTGAAGGTAAACAGAAACGATGCAAACTTAGTTCAAAATAGTTTAATGACATTATGTGTGCGTTCCATTGTTAACTGGCGAGGATGTACTCAAAACTGTAGACTGGGTGTATCACAGCAAAGGTCAAAATTTAAATCATTGCCTGATTTTATTATTTTTGCAACAGAACACAAGATGGAAGTACTTGGTGGACGTAAACACTTTTAAATTAAATTTTAAAGTGATATTCCTTTAGAAAATTACTTTAAAAATGTCCAAGCGAATAGAAAATTTTATTCTAGGGGAATAAAGAAAGTGTTTCGGTTGACTTGCCTGGTAGCGACATCCGCAGCGAGTGGTCTATGGATTGTTTGAATAATTTCACAACGAAACTATTACGAATTAGATAAGGGAGAATTTAAAACGAAATTTCAGAAAATTTTGAACGTCCATATCTTGGCAAGTATGCAAGGGGGAAGCTGGGAATTTGTAGGTTATATACGCACCACAGCCCAAACAAGAATTGGATTACTGCCTAAGCTACTGACAAAAGTTCAACCTAGAAAACTCTACGAACTACGAATCATTCGAGTCAAGTGGTGCTTGTATGCTCAGGAGGACTTTTGTCAGCCCGCCCTACCTCGTTCAGTCTACACATTTTATCCACCCCATGACCGCCATCTGGACAACCGTTCGCTTTTCCACCTTAGGTCCCTTAGATAATTACCGTTTTCGTTGATTTCTTCGGAGTGCGTGTAGCTATCAAGATGAAGGAAAGTGCAGGTTGGTATGCTACGCAAACCCTGTAATCCTGCAACAGTTGCATCTTTATAAGTTCACCCTTTTTTTAAGTTTATTCCGAACAAGCAGACAGACAGACAGACAAAAGTTTCAAAAAACTGCTCGCACCGTAGTACGTGATCCATGGTGCAGAAAACTATTTCTCGGCTCCCACCCAACGAAAAAAGATAAAACAAAGGGCAGGTTACTTCCCGAGACCTTGAATCAAACACAGTCAAGTTTCGTTAAAAACGGATCAGCTGTTTTCTCGGCAGCGTTATACATCCCAACAGACAGACAGACCAGTTGGACAGAAAGACAAAACTTCTTCAAGTTTTATATCTCGTCTTAAAATCGCATATTCTATCGCTCTTTCCAATGTTATGTGGATTTGTTATGTATGTATTCTGTATGGTATCGTACGGTACCGTTAAACAGATGTGGGTTTGAAATTAAACAACGACATTATAGAGTCCAATTCCATATAACAAATTTGAGATGATATGGTAATTACCTTGCAATTAGTCTGCAAAGATATAAAGTAAACATTTTCGTCCGTCCGGCTAATTCTACAACGAATGGCAATAGAAAAGGAGTTCAGACTCTCTGAATTGAAATTGCAACAGAGTTCTACAGATCACCCCCATTTTGTTCCAATATTTGTGTTAGAATTTCTCGCAAGATGACGTAAATTGCTTTAGATTTAGAGAAGTGTAGGGCAATAACTTTCCTGCGCAAATCACGCAAGCATTTCCATTGCCATCCTCAGCATCCGGAAATCGTCGGATGGGGTCCTTGTAATGCATTTTATTGCTTGCTACGATGCGCCAGCTAAGTGCATTCGAAAGTTCATATGATGAGATTGAGGAGAATCTATTCGTTGTCGATTTATCCCATTTGGCTGCTATGCTGTAGGTGTAAAACTGAGAGAAATTGAAACGAATTTTGCAGGAAAGGAGCCCTTAAGTGGCTCTTTGTCCGCCCTCCCAGGCCCAGCATGGGCATGCAGATCATCAAGAAGATGGGCAGAAACAGTTTTGTAGTGGAGTAAAAAGCTTTTGTGGTTGTAAATTTCACGGACAATTTGCTCTTGTGAGGATGGCTGAAGTGCGAGAGGAAAGCTCCAGGATTTTACACAATTTGTTTCCCTGGTATCCGCCCAATGCAGTTATGGGCGCAATCTGCACACTGTGCAAGGCACATGAGCCAGTGCGGGTTCACTTCTTAATGTACATAATAGGATAACGGATAAAAATTATGTACGGCAAAAAGTTTTGCGAAAGTGCCGTATTTTTCCATTCCGAGCTTTTTACGACACCCGCTTTACGGGGAGATACATTTTAGCCTGAGGGGGGTTCTAACTTTTCGCTTTGAATGCTTCAAAGTCATTGTGCACCCGTTAAAAGTTTCAAAATTTATGGCGTTTTTGCTATTGGGGCTAATGGGAGCATAATTCTCACATTCCGAAGGATTCTTCACAGCTATTCATGTGAAAAAATTAGAGCTATTAACGCAATGGGAAAATATGCAAAAGTCTGAAGGGACTCCCTCCCGGCATCTGTAATGGAATCGTATTTCTTGTCGTGGGTTAACGTTCCTTCCAATCTGGCAGTATTTGCTGGACCCCCGTGCGGAACCACCTCCCCATGGCCATCTCATAAAGTTCAATCCACATGAGTACCGGATCCAATTAACTGTGCATATTAATTTCGGAGCCAGTGACATCCTAATGAATCTGTGGACGTATCAAACGACCAAATAAAGATCGGCAAGAGCGCAATCCTCAAAACTTCTGGAGGTTTTGCAGAAAATGTTGTAGTGCCTGAAAAAAAAGCCAAGAACACTGCAAGAGGCGATCGTCTTCACACAACCACGGAATAATTTGCACCGAGGGATGGAGGCGTTCGGGCAAATTAATGGCACCGCAGGCGCATGTACGAGCGGTTTTTGTTGCGTCGAACGCAAATGTTATGACCGAAGGACATTATTTGTGGCGAACACCGGACAAGAATGTCGCGGCGCACTGCTGCCGTGTATCTCTTTTAATATTCAAAACGAAATGGGGCCCGTTTTATTGACTGCATAAAATGCATCAAGGCGACTCCTTCGGACGATCGCCTCTTCTTGCAGTCGAATCCCAGAAACCTCGATCGCAGAATAATTTTCTGGCCATATACATCTGGTGCCCCTTCATATGTGCTTGAATCTTGAAATTCATGCAGGCTGTGTAAAATGTCAAAATTTATTGTTATCGCCGCAAATTTAGACAGCACGTTAAAGGCGGATCGAAGCAGAGCCATCTTGGGCGAATCGTTTAGTTAAATGTACCGCGTGGATGTGTTTTATTTCGCTGCGACTGTTAATTGGAGCCGGTCGCACCTATCCGCTGGAAATGCAGGCTACGATGACTACTACCTAATCTACCCCGAGATGGACATCTCTGGATGGAATTGTCCACGGCTGACAGTCTCTTTTAAGTGGCCCGTTGTTGTTCTCAGGCCATTGAATATCGTGTCTTCAGATAACGTTACGATCGTGATGGACAATTTCGTGGGAGCAATCGATGGCAATGTCTTTATTTCTTGCGTTTTCAGCCAAGACGTTTGGTCATATCGAGCTTATCTTAAGTAGCAATGTTTAGATAAAGCAGGTATGTAGCTGGGTCTATCGAACGACATTCTATTTTATGCATATGTCGCCTAAGCCATTGAGATAGGTTTCAATTTGTAGGAAACTTAGTAACGGCTGGGCGAATGTTTATGTTACAAAATGAATTAAAGATTGAGTGGATATCTACCCTTCCTTAGGGAAGTTTTACAAGATTTGTGTCAATATTTTACCTCTTAAAAATTGCTTTCACTTGTGGAAATAGGATTTACTCAAATTTTTTTCACACCATGCAGGGTTGATTAGGTTAGACTAAAGTGGTAACCACAAAGTTCCACATAGATCACATTAAGTATAAAGCGTTTTGACATTCAAATAGCCTGGGCACGATCAATGGAGTTTCCTGATACTCGCTAAAGACGAACATTTGCTAAGATCAGAAATAGCCGTTTTGTTCGCGGTATTTAGAATGCTTCGGATTCTGCACCCTAAAGCTTTCTGTAAGGGAATTAATAATAATTAATAATTAATATTAATCAGTTTACCTTGGGTGAGCATTAATGCCTTCATTTCTGGTTGGCATCAGGTTCCAGATATTAGTAACAAGCAGAAAGTGGATAGTGGGCAACTGCAGCTTCACATGCATTGCTAAAAATTGAGCTTCACAGAACAGAGTAACTTCTGTCTTGGAAAGTGGAATACAGTCTATGCTTTGCCATAGGAAAGTAACCAATTTATCCTACAAAACTCAGAAGCCAGGAACGTAAAGATCTGCATAAAGGTAACAGGCAATTCTATATGTAAAATCTGATACTCAAAGTACACATCTGACTTGCCTTCCCACAGAATCTCTTCAGTCTTTTTCCTTTTATTGAAAACGAATTCGTACTCATAAGAGTCGTGATTTTGTCAATGCAAAACGCTTCGCAATCTGATGATGGCTCCAATAAAAATGTTCTTATTCATCGGATCTCTAATAAAGTTAAACACAAATCGCCATAATAAATTGCTGATGGCACCATATACCCCGCACGCTTAATAATCACAGGTCAAGTCTTTCGGACTCTCCGTGAATCGGAGTGCATACAACCCACACACGCACGTGTAATTTGCGATCACCTGTCAGTGTACCTGCTGCGAGGTTGAGGTGATTTTTTCCGTGGTTGTCAGTTTTATTGCTGTTCAAATGCATTTGGGGAGGCACAGAAATTTATGTTTATTTCCCAAAATCGCGTTGATGAGATCGTAAACGATCCAACATTAACCAACAACTGGTTGGTCAGCCGGGCCGAGCGCTCCGTGAACAAAACGGACAAAACGAAACTCATTGAAATACAGCACATCGGGAAGATAAGCACAATTGGTACACGAGTAGTAATCATTTTATTAAATGCCTCTCCAGATAAGATACGACGGAATCAGGAATCGGCACCTCTTCTTTTCGCGTTCTCCACAAGCGGAAGAATTTCTGCTTTTTGGAAACCATTTTTGAAATCGGGTCAGAAGTGACGGGCAGCATCCAAGATCTTCTTTGGCATCGCAAACAAAAGATTCATCATGCCCGTCCCCCATAATTCTTGGCATCACAGCAACCACTTTATCTTACCACCAATTCCCCTGTCATTAGCGTCAATTTATGGAAATCGGAGCCCTTCACATGCCCATGCCTGATCTTCCCTCGACAACGTCGTCCTCTTGAAAATTGTCAAATTGTTCCCTGATACCCTCCGAATTGAAATTTCCGAAAATGAGCTGTGCAAGGCTGCCGCACGAGTTGACTGCTAGGCCAGAAAGTCGGCCAGTAGCTACCATTACTCAGAATTCTCATCAAATTTGAATACAATGCCCGAATCACAGCTCCAGGCGTGGTAGTTTGTGTCACAGAGTTTGCTGAGGATGGCACTGACGAGGCACAGTCCAATAGCATTCATTCAGAAAATCGTTTGACATGGAAAAATCCATCAATCATCGTCTCCAGGCTGATGGTGTGGTGATGCCGTCTTCCTTGCACGAGCCCCAATGCTTTCATCATTTCCATACCCTGAGCTCAGATTTCAGATCAGGTGGGTGCGTCATGCTGGGAAAGGATTACAATTCATTCCTCCACATAAAAGCACAGCGGCAGAAATAACCAAAATTCAATGGGATGATGTAGCAGCTAATGCACTCGGAAAACTGAAGAGTTCCTGGATCCACAGTGACTGAACCGTGGAGTTATGAAAAATGGTTCAGGTAAAATGTCAGCCACGATTGTTGCCCAGATTTAAAAGGATTTGCAGGAGGTTTTCCGCATGTATTGGCACCAATGTGTTTTACTTGCAAAATCTCTTTACAGAAGGGTCCTTAAATAGTTCTTTGTACGACTGAAGATAGATGATTCAAGATGTCACACAGTGTTCCATGTTTATGCGTTGTATAGAAAGTATCGAAACCCAAGTGATCAATATTTTTGGGGAGATTTACAAGCCCAGCATTTGGCTTTGCAGTATTTATAGTTTTATAAAGCAGAAATCGAATACTAGTGTGACAAACAAAAGCACAGATTCTATAAAATTGATCGAATATATTTTGTAGAGCCGTAGGCGAAAGTTTCTTTATCGCACGGAGCTATTTTTACAACAAGCTGCTTAGTAAACATCAGGGAGCTCAAGGTCAACCCAAGATTTTAAGTCCTGAGCATTTTAAAGGAAGCTGATCACGGGATAATGACGATAATGTGATGAGACCAATATCATATATGATCCAAGTGACAGGAAAGTGGTGGTTCGTCAAGGAACTAACACTTTGACTGCGATAATTAGCATGAAATAAAAGCTTTCGTGAGAGAACAGCACGTTAAAATGCATTTGGCATGAGAGAGCTTTTATGTGTCATCCGATGACACGGCAATCAAAGTGCTAAAGGAATCGAGAGAGTCTAGGAACATTCTCGGGCAGCAGTGAGTATGATGGTTTGCGATTCGGCAGCATCAGGGACATTGTTGCATCTAAAAAGAACAAACGTATATGAAAATTGAATCACATCCTAGAGTCATTTTTACATTTTTGAAGAATGGATTGGAATGAAGAAGCATGGGAGAAGGGGAGTATTCTATGATATGTTGGGAGCAGATTTATTTTTAAATTATATTCAGTGTTCCAATCATAGTTTTTCTCTTGCGTAAGCTTAGAGGACAACTCTATGATGCACACAGCACAGCTTAGGCGAAGGAAAATCGGGTAAGAGGAGATTGGGAAATTTTAACCTGACAAATGTTGCAAGTGAGCCACAATTTGTGGGATGAAATTATTACTGTGCAAAATCCCAGTAAGTTCGCAAGTGCAATTCTTGTCAGCAGAATTGCCTCAACCACTGGTAACCTAGATAAATCGCCGAGTCTTGTGCGAGATATGAACCCACGCCAACAGTGGAGAAGATGTTCAGACGGGTGCCTCAGCCCACTCGGGCAGTCGGTAATGACAATTTTCTAACCTAACTATGTAACTAGCGGCCTGGTTCAATTTGTTAGAACTTCTGACCTGCCCATTCGAACGTTATGGTAATGGACTAGTGGCGTTCAACTATTATAATGAAAAAGTGATCTAAAAAGAATGGAAGGGAATAGTTTAAAATTTTTTACCTCTTTCTATCTTGACGAGGCACAGCTTCTAGAAAGCGCGCCGACACAATATCGACCGTTTTTGTATTGGTACGACTGAAAGCCATTGGAATACCTTAGGCAGAGGCTATAATTCACCGCAAGCAGAGGACATAACTATACGACGATGCTGACTGGGCGGAAGATTTTCAAAGATTGAAACAAGTCAGATAATTATGATTTTACTGCCTTCTAAATTCTAGATTCCTTTCGTAATTTATAAACCTACTACTTTCTATTAGCTGAGAAATGTTAGTTGATCTTCTTAAATGAGACAGATTTGAAAGGCATAAATTTATCATATATGAAAAGTAAATAAGATAGGCTGATCCTTACTGTAAAGACTTTAATCTTCCGTAAGTCGATGTTTGTATTGCAGTGTTCCACCCTCAACAGAAGTTTCAAAGATTTTATAGTAATGGAAATAAGTTTCATTATATCTTCTTTACTTGATCTTTTTCTACTAGGTATACGTAAATAAGGGTAACTCCACTTCACTTTGCTATATTTAACAATTGTTAATAAGGGTGTTTGGCCATAAATATTTCACGTCAGAACACCCACAATACGAAAAAATCCTACCAGGCAGATAAATCAGTCCCCTGACTTTTCAAAACTGAAGTTTAAGCTTTTCAAAAGTACTATATCTGGTAAAAGAACCACAAAAATTTCTTTGAATAGGTTCCCACATATGTCTTGCTAGAGCGCAGAGACATTCTGACCGGAATGGATCCGCCGATAAGCAACATATGCACATATGAACAAAACATACACGTCACTATGCAAACAGATATAGTACATGTCGGATTTTAGCTGCCCATTTACTCTAGTCTAGCACATTTACCCAAGGAATGCCCTTTGCAACGAATAAATTTTATTGCAAAAGTGCTTTTGTGGTTACTCCCAAACATCTCTAGTGCAGCCTCCATTGGAAGGAAAAGTTTTTGGCTGTTTCTTGAAGTTGTTCCTTATTCCTAGGGAAGTTTTAATGGTTTGTTGGTTATATGTCCGCCCCTACCATCTGTCTGTCTGTGTTTGTGTTTATATCTCTTTGTGGAGCTTTCTCCGCGTCCGAGCTAAACTTCCTAGTAAAAACCTTTTCGTAACTTTCTCAACCCAGCAGACAAGATATGCGAGTTTCTGGCAAATGTGCTCCATCTTAACGTGTTTTGTAGCACTTCCCTAATGTGGACCCCAGAACTGTTAACTACGGATGGAAGCCACCAAGTAGGTACAAGAGTTAGAGGTTAAACTCTTAGTCGGAAAAATTATTATGGTTTCCTTTAATTACGTATAGAGACCTGGGAAAATCCTCTGCCAGTACATAATTCCTTATATGGTGATGCCACACTAAATCTTCTCAAGGACGCGTTTCTGTATTCGGTGCCATATGGTGCAGAATTGAACACAAGCTCATTATCAAGTTCCGGAGTCATATATCAAAGATTTATAACTGGAAGCCAAAGGATCAATGTACAATTTAATGACATTTTCTTGGATTTGTGTGATCCTTAAGGCATCAAACTTTGAGAGCTAGTGGGGTGTGTTGGAATAAACCGAAAGCATATACGCCTGTAGGGAGCCACCACATTTATCCTTATTTACGAGTGAGAATTTATTTGTTTATTGGCTTACGTCAACAACTAAGTTTAGAGCTGTTATCACCAGGGAACAGTTGGTTACCTTCGCCCCACCGAAGGCTTTGGATTCTGGGATTACAAGTGAACATCAATAAATTCTTCGATTTGTAGAGCCATTCCGATGGCATTAACTGCAATAGATACGGCATTTTAGGCTTTATCTAAGTCCGTAATTAATTGTATTGGATTCTGATAATATACGCAAATATTTAACTGTGCCGTGTTAATGGACAAAGCAGAAATGGCAAACGAAAACAAATAATTTACCATGACTGGTTTAGGTTAATTTAATACAAGTTGTAGCACATTAACACCAAACATATTTGGAATTGTATTTTGTCGAGATAACCTCCAGAGACTACTTATTCACAAATAATGTTGGATTATGTTGAGACTTGTACTGAAATACATGGAACCCGAAGAACTCTATGCTTATTCAAAACGAAGGCTCATTCTAGACGTAAAAACTTATTTTCAAGCTGCGGTGATACTGAAGCAAAGGTCTGAAGTATCAAGTTCAAAATTTATTGACAAAATATATACGAATTTCCATGATCACAAGGTGAGATCCCAACATATATCATATGTGTTTGAGTGGTCCGGGCATGAAAGGGGGAGCACGCACCTTTTAAATTTCATAGATGAGTTTATTTTAAATGACAGACATAAGCCATTTTTTTGGAAATCCATATAATACTATGCTCCTTCCGTATAATTCGTCTTATAAAGGAATACAACGTAACCAACAAGGTCTTTACACTGGACCACAAATGTATACTGTTGCTGAACAATGAGGACCTGGTGGAAAATATAAATTTTTTACATATTCAACAGGTATTATATTTGCCGGCACAATCCATTAGACCTCGTTGAACCTTACTTCGAAAATGCCCCCGAAGAAATTTAACATCAACAGAAGTAGGCATTAGAAGGATGAGTTAGGAAATACAACCGGTCACAGGACACTACTTTATCTATTGTTTCTTTCTTGATTTTGGTACAAACACAGGACTCTGGCCTTTGTTATTCATGACATGCCATTAAATCTTAATTTTTAATATTTTTCTATCCTATATTATCTAACTACCTAACTTTCCTATCTACAAATAAATCTAACGAAATGATCTCAAATGTTAATTAACAACAGGTCTGGATTTTTTGTTGTTTTGGGAAGGGATACCCCAAGACTCCACACAGGTACCACTACTCTTTTATTTGTAAAATTCTATAATAAAAGACGACTTTTTGCTAATCCTAATCACACAGAAATGAATAGTGAAATGGATGATCTGGGCTACTTAAAATTCTGGGGAAACACTTCTACCTGGCTGCCATTATCAACCATTAAGTCTCTGTTTGATATTATTACAATCCACATAAAATATCTAAAAAAAATTCCAGAATTACTGAAAAATTGATAGGCATTTTGATTTACTGCACACAGGAATATCCTTCTTTTGACTGAAAGCACCTGTCACAATATTGTTTTATACGCAATCGTCGTACCAAATTCCATTGTAAGAATCATACACGAGAAAAACACTGAAAAATTTCATTCTATTAATAATCAGACGAACGTGTCCAAAATTTTTAAATGAACACTTCCTCTGTGACACTGCTGTCCCTGTTTACGGGACGGGCGGTACATGCAAACATGTATTCGCGGAATTTCAATGAGGACTCCGGGCAACCTTAATCAGAGTCTTACAGATGCCCGGATCGATCAATCAATGACAAATTTAGATGTTAATTTAATTGTGCATACCGGGGGAAGTATTTTTCATCCAGGGATTCTGTGTCGACGGACATCTTTGTGGATCGCAACCGGACGACGCAAAGTGATTTCTTCTCTTCCTTAACAAATGCCGCCGACGCCGATCCCGCCACCGGGGGTACGAAAATTTTGCTGTCTCAGCGCATGTTCAGTTTAATTTCCTTTCGTGTCCATTTTCTTATTTGTCCATTTCGGTTTGGATATTCAGCTGAGTATGAAATGCAGGCCACAATGGCGACTATAAAATTATATTCTTAATAATTTCGCCATTTGAATGGAGGAGATGTCGTTTTTATGGGGGTCATTAATTTAATGTCGACCCTGCCATTCCCGCCCGTTTCCGCTGCGCCAGCCAACTTCTTTTTTGACATTATAATTGGGCCTGTAAATTTTGTGCAAGATTCGGGGGATCAGGAATTTTTCGGAAATTTTTCCATTTTGCATTAATTGCCAACTTTAATGATCTTACTGCAGTTTGCAAATTGTTTATGGTCCGCGAATTTTGGTTTTGATTGCACGCGGACACTCCACTGGCCAGGAGTTTTTTGGTCACCTTTTTATCTGCATCTTTATCTTGTTTCGTCGGCCGGATATCTCTTTAATTGGGTAACAAAAACAAGATAAGAAAATGATTGACTGCCATCTTCGGACCCATGTACCATATGATTCTGGTAGCTGTTCAGAAATTATGAGCAGTGTTTACAAGTAATTTTAGATAACGATGCGGACCGAGTTAAAAAAGGTCATGTTTGCTCCTCATCAAAATTACTGGAGAAGAATTTTCAGTAAAGTTAACACCTCACAAATTATTTGATGCAGAGAGTGTTTCATGTTTGGTTCATTAAATTCTCCGGTGGGAAGACATGTAAGAAAATATGCTTTTTAAAATTAGCGGAATTTCTTTATCGATCATTTTTTTTCTTTGCTGAAGTGAATAAACTCACACACGATGATTGATCTCTGACACAAATAAAGACTTTTGAGTGTGTAACAGTTCTGGAACTTCTATTCTGTTGTGGTTTATAGTACTTTCCTATTAGGAGCAAGAATGAAATATGATAGAAGTATGAATTCTGATATAATCAGCCACAGGTAATCTCCAGGTGCGCTTATCCTTAGAAATTTAGGAACTTCATAAAACCTAGCACCGAGTTAGTTTTATTAATAGAAGAATCAATATAATCCTCAAAAGGGAAGCGAGAATTCAATAGCATACCCAGGTCCTTAGTGTAATAACAGTACAACTAGGGTGTATCCATCAATGGTGAAGTTGAAATTCAGCTAAGTCCTTTTAAGCGAGAGGGTCATGCATGTGCATTTTTTAACGTTTAAAGGGACGTGTTTTAAAGAACACCAATTTGTAAAGGGTATTTGAGTCCGTATTTCAGAGATGACAACCAAGTTCAGTTGAGATCTCCCGAACGCGTCGTTAGCATAGGAAATAATTTTTGAATGGCAAGAGATAGATCATTGATATAAATTATGAATAGCAGAGAACCAAGATGTCTACCGTGAGGTACGGCGGATATGTTGCGGATCCGATCGGAAAGCGCCCTGCAAAACATGACGCACTGAGAACTTTTAGAAAGATTAGGCCGAAGTCATAAGTTACACTATAAGAAAATTATGCATGTGACGAAATCTATTTTCGTCACGCACAATGTTTCTGTAAGGCGATCGAACTCTTAACTTTTATCAAAAGTCTTCCAACATTTTAGTTATAGTAAATCAAAAATTTATGCTTCAATATATCGTTTATCATAATCATAATCATAGCAGCTGTTTGAACTGCAATCACAGGGGGGCAATTGTTATTGAAGTTTTCATAAAAGATAAATTAAAAGAATTGCGCTTTCCAAGTAATCCGAGACATGAATGCATAACCTTTACTTTATAGGTTTTATATTTTTTCCCCTTTTTTTCTTTATAAAAGTGGCTCTTTTCCTATGCGTCTCACAGGACATCAGCCCACATCCTTGAAAACACATTAGACTTAAAACAATACCACATTTTGCATACTTGAACCAAAGTAAATCATTTTTCGAAAATAGCGCTCAAATTTTTAGGAGAACTTCCTTGCTAACACTTTTACAGTTTACTTTGTCAACTGACTTTTCACGATTTCGTAACTCCTTTAGAATTTTGTATAACTCTGTTGCAACGATTTGAAGAAATTGCAGACGGCACTGCATACAAAGTTATGACACTTTTCCGAAACATACTTGTACTTGCTTGTGTCGGGTGTCTAATATTTGAGGTATTATCTTCAGGTATTCTCCCAACACATAGTTTTGAGCTGCCTGACATGAATACTGAAGCATTTCCCATTTAGTTCCATTGCAGGTTTAATTGACTTGTACAAGTTCACTATAAATGGATCTATACGGAACATTTAAATTCTGGGAATTCTGGATAAGATATCTATCTCCACTCATGTAGGGCTGATAGTTAATTACTCGTTGATTTCAGCTTCTGTTATTGCAGTAGAAACATTTCACCATGGCAGAGTGTGTTCACTTCGGGAATCTGTGGGGATGAAATCAGTTCACCTGACTAATTAGAAATACGAACAAGGTGAGAGAACTGTATTACTTTGTGCATGATATCTTCCAACTTTTGATGCAGATAGAAATTCTAAGTATCCTAAGAACTACGGGATCAGGACGTATTCCTGGATTTTCGAAATTTGTAAAGAACCCTGGATGCAACAGTACTGGAACCCTATATGTTACAAACAAAATTTATATTCCAAGTAGTCGCAAAGATTTCGAATTAATCAATATATTATACAATTTCAGGCACTCATAACTAAAGTTTAACAGTCTCGGAAGTTTCTCGGTGAGCAACTTCTACGGAACTTTAGTATTTTCCTAAGTTCGATAAA
>QYTT01078842.1:3385-13842 GCA_006980735.1 Dasypogon diadema | reverse complement strand
TATAGCTGTCACCTAAGAGAATTCTGGCCAGACATTGGATGGTCGTCGTTTTGCCGACTCCAGGCGGACCCTACAATTCTGATATGTCTTTCAATATATACAACTACTGCAGATGGTATTTACGGCAATTATAATATTCGGTGCATTCCCCTGTGTGGCAAACACAGCTAACCTGCTCACAGTATCCTCATTTCCAACAATTTCATCGAATTTTGTGGGACGATACTTCTCTATCCTAGAACAAATATTTTTAATTTGAGGAAAAAACAAGTTGTTCCACTTGCCATGGTAAATTCTTCTTTTTGGTGTTATCTACAACAGTATCAGTAGAAGTCCCTTCACCTGGACTTTGTGGCATTTTAATTTTATAAACGAAATTTAAATAACAGGTTTAGGTGGAAAGGTTAGGTAAAAGGGTGTTCAAGAAATTATTAGAAAACTGACAAAATTAACTACAGTGGCTCCAGAAAATTATGCCCTCATATGAAAAAAATCTATTTAAAATCGGTTGGTATTGAGAAAAATAGTTTTTACCGTGGATTCGCTTGTAAGCCCAAGCATAGGTTCCGCCATTTTTACTTGTCAATCGCGTTTCGTCGAGTTGTAAACGGCCGGACGTGGTTATTTGGCTATTTGTAAGTTTGTTTTAAAGCTGTGGAAATTTTGAATTCCCTGCAAATTTCGAGCAATGCACAGCTCCGATAACGATATTTTGTCTCAAATTCCGGAGGAGGAAGACGAAGTTAATGAACATGAACGAAAAATCAAGGCGGATATATATCGCCTCAGGAAGGGGTGCGTTAAAGAGGAAGTAAAGCAAATTGGTTTGTTTTTGTGTGTATTGAAATTACTTGGGAAGAGTGCACTGTTTGCTTTTGTAGAGTTCCAGGATCTTTATTCAAGAAGGAAACAACAGACCTCGAATTTAAGGATGGAGTTGGCAAACGTGCGTATCAAACAAGGATTTATGAAAAATTTCCTACAAGTTCTGAATGAAAATGTGAAACAGTAGGAATGTCGACTTTAAGCCCGGGACTATTCATTGCTTTTTCTATTTAGGCAGAAGAGGGTTATAAGTAAATTCGCATCGTTGGATTTGAAGAACGTTTTAAGTTACCACGAAGTGCTTTGCCAGCAAACGCTTCAGGAAAGTATTGAGGGCATCAAAGAAGCGCAGAACGAATTAAATGCCATGAAGGAGAAAATAAATTCACTCGATATCGGTAAAAATCTTATAATTGTGGGGGACTCTAAATTTTGCCATACTTTGCAGCGAAGAAATTCAAGGAAAAACAACGAATTTGTATGGAAAAGGAAAAGGAGCTCCACAGGGCAAAGGTCGACAACGAGTCTGAGCTGAAAATAACAGACACGGAAATAAAGAGATACAAAAGTGAACAAAAGGACCTAATAATTGTGCTCATATGCGGCGAAAAAGAAACGCGGAAGTTCAAAGAGGAGGTACAGATAAATAGGCTCTTGAACTGAGCGGGAGAATTCAAAAAGTCCTCAATAAGATTGCAGGGTTGAATCAGAGGATTGCTGCCGAGACGAAGGAAAGGGAAGATAAGCAGATGAACATAAAATCACTTGAAGACGAAATTCAGGAGATGGGAAAGGGATTGCAGGTAGTGGCTGAAAACGAGGTAAGTGCTTAATTGTAGTCGTTGGCGGTTATAAAACTGCTTTTATGAGGAGCATAGGAGTAGAGTGTGGCCCCACACTAAAATTTACTAAAATTGTATTGAACGTATGGATTTAATTCCAGGAAATTGACAAATATCTCAACATCAGTGCCATAGAGCACGTTGATATTTTCAAAGTCCCCTTAAATTCGCTGATAAAGCGCAAGCCCGGTGTAGCTCAGACCAGAACTGTGGGGCTTGGCATTGAGACTTTCCTTGCCGACATAAAGAAGTCCATAGAGTTACAGGAACAAAGCACTGCAGATAATAGCGAAATAATGTCTGCAGATGAGATTAATCCGAGTGACTGGAATGCCCAGGCGAATACAGAAGTGGCCAGTATCAGTGCTTCGTGTATCAGTGTAACTGAAAGTGGGGATCAAGACGTAAGTTCTATTTCAGTAGAATGCACAAAGAAAAGGATTATTGTCCTAGAAAATATCGTAATTAAATCGGCAAACACTGTGAATCCTGATGACAGCAGTGGAGTTGAAGAGGTGTTGGGTGTGAAGAAGCAAAAATATGTAGAATTACCGGAATCCGACCCACAAGGGAACACGGAAAATTCCCGACAGATATGCAGTGATTCAGCTGAAATGGTGCTTTCTGGTCAGCAACAAATAGCCCGACAGGATCCAAAGTCCGGGGGGCCTGATAAAACTGGAATAGCACAGGTTCAGCGCACTACTGCAGGGCACGAACATTCTCCACAGCAGAACGAAGCTCAAGACCAGATGGGAAATGTGTCGCAGGTTCTGCAGAAAGTTGAAGATTATTTGGCTGCAACGAGTCCAAGCAATAAGGGAAGGGAAAAGAGGAAATACTCGGAAAGGCTAATTAGTCAGACGCGACCCTCTCGAAAAGCAGATCTAAGACAGCCCGACCTTACATTTGATGTGTCCGAGAGTGAGATGCTACCACAAAATCAGTTAAAAAAACTAAAGCAGAATAAGCCAGAGCCATCCGGCAGCGGCACTTCTCGAAAAATGTTACAAGGCAAATTGCCGACTGATCGAAAACCCAAGGCACTGGAATCTTTTAATATCCAGTCTTGCCTTCTAAGCGAGGTTGAACCTTTTCAAGATGTTCGTTCCTTGAATTCTGACCCCCAGGGCGAAGTAACAGCATCCGTTCATAAAAGTGCTACGAGAGCAAGACAGGCAAGCGATCGTCAAGAAAATCAATGTGAGAAAACGAGTTCAAAGAAGAGTTCTGGACACAAATTCACAGACTTCTTTGAGAATTTATATGATGCCAACGAATCAGGTGGATTTGAATTCAATGAAAACATGGAGATGAATTTTGATGCCTGGAGTAAAACGGGCGAAGACGAAGGTGTAGACTCGGCCGATTTTTCAATAGAAATGGACATGGCAGGCGATTTTGATAGTAGCGATCAGTGTGATGATTGATCCTGTTTTTTTCTTAGTAATGATAACCTCTAATTATTCTAAATAAAAGATAGTATACGAGCCTAATACTGGTTTTTGAGGGGATAAAAGGACTGCAAAGGGATTTACTTGGATCGTGCGACGAGCGCACTAACCTTTCCGCGTTGTCTCGACAGATCGGTGTGAGTGTGAACGTTGAGCAGAATAAATCAGTGATAGGCGTCGGTCGATGCGGAATAACCGCTCGGGATATAATAAGGAAAATCGACAAAGAAGGATTTTTATAAGGAAGAGCCAGGAGTGGTAGACCAAGCGTAAGTACATTGATTTTTTTTATAGAATGGTTTTTGAAACTGTTTACTTTTTTTCCAAAACGAATCTCCACGTTTCGAGGTCTCTAGAGTCCGAATCCATCAGTTTTAGAGAGATGTCTGGATGTGCGTGTCTACGCACGTTCGCACCTTCGTGAACTTTTTTTTCATCTCGAATATCTGGAGAACAGAAAATGATATCGACTCTCGACGCATATTTGCATAATGAACACCTGATAAGGTTTGCAATAAATTTGAATTGGGATATCGAACATCGATGTTTTCATCGATGTCTCATTGACACAGTTTTCATACACCAGCTCTTGAATTCCCATATTGACTCTCCGGTGCTCCATGTCAGGGTGTCCCTCAGAGGTAATAGTCCCCCTTTTGCATATAAACTTCTCTAGAACTAACTATGGTAAGCATGAGCCTATTAATCGCATGTGTGTGGCTGTTAGCCGCGTTGCGGAACTGTTTGTTTTAGATGTAGCCAAGATTGTAGTGAAAAATCGTTTTTCTCTGGTCGATTAACTTGTGGTAACGCATTAATTACTAACTTTTCCTATTTTCCTCTTTGCTGCCAATTGGCCTCACCATATTAACTACATGTCTTGCATGCTTGTTGGGGATGTGAACGTCTACGATGATGGGTAAATATTTCTTGGCTCCTCGCTGAGAAGTGCGCCTTCTGAGCTAGAAGAGAAACTTTATTTTCATTATTATTTTTATTAAAACCAATTGCCAAATTTTGTAATGGCGGTAATGGGAAAATATTAGAACTAGTGCTTGAGTTGTTATATACGTGCCTACTAAAGCAGATGTTAAATTCGGTGTTGACTTTTGTAACTTACCAGTGTACACCGTACACCTGACGTTTACTGTTTGCTGTGTTCTATTGAATTTGGAGCTTTTTGAAATCTCAGCGCTGAGAGCAGAAATAAAAATCTAGAAATGTCTTCCAGTGTTCCACAAAATCTCTATATTTGCATGATCACATTTGAAACACCAGTCAATAGTCGGCCGCCATGAGTCGCAACGTTCCAACGGAATAACTAACTTACCAGTTAAGGGTCAAGTGTTTTTAAGTCCCTTTTAAAATAGAGATTTAATTAATAGCATTAAAATAAAATGCACAGGGAGTTCCTATTGCTAAAAGGAGTTGTATTGTGGAAAAATATTTTATTCAGCTACATATAAAAATATAAGTTATGTGATTTTCTTCAAGAGACAATCAATGCATGAATAAATAGGGAAGCTTACTACAGTAATGAATTTCTGCTCCTTTACGTATATGTTTTACATGACAGATCACTGCGAAGCAATTCAGAATGCTGTTCTGCTATTGCCTAGGCCTCGGGCGGGAAGACTGTTGGTTCTAGCGGTAGGGTTGTCACGAGCTTGCGAATGAGCCACCACAATGCTCAGGCACTGCACCCATTCTTCAGCGTTTTTGCCATCTTTCGGCTTTAGTATAAGAGTTTGGTCGCCGGTGAAAATTTCAAATGCTTTTGGAATATTTCTAGCTCCCCGTGAAACTTTTACGGATCGAATTTGATTGACGTCAATACTTTCTCCTCCGCTCTGTTCAAATGAAGAAGATATTTTTAAGACTCACGTGTTTGTGCGAGAATAGTTACCGATCCCTTGCACGACAAGTGGGCTCCTGACAACGTAAAGTATCTCGTACGCCAACGACGAAACAGTCGCCACTTTCCTTTCTTTTCCTTGAGTTGTCCTTCAATCATCGGTTGATTGTTGCCGCGTAAAAAGCCAACCGCCTTGTCGGGATGGTTGCACAAAAAGCAGCCCCACTGATATTCGAGTTCATTGGCGTCAGGCTTTGATTGGTCAGTCTTGATTACTTCAAATACGTCCAGGAAACCGGAGTGGCGAAGTTCATTCACAAGTACTTCTCGATCCTGCAGAGGGTCTATTGTTAAATTTCGTTTCGCGATTTTTTTGGTGACGCTCGCTTACCTTCTGGGAAGGGAAATGACTAGTGACGAGTTCAGTAAAGCTTCTATTCTCACACTTAAGTATCTGCCAGATGTGCTTTAAGCTGCTAATGCTGGGCGCCCTTGTGCTGACGACGCATTTCTCTTTTACCTAATAATATTCAAATTAGTAAATGAACTGAGTGCAAGTTTTATTAATTAATTCGCACGCCTCTCTACAATTCTCCATATTGGTGTACGGAAGGAGAAGTAACTTACGTAATTTCTGACTTGGAAGTCTAAAAACATAAGGTGGATCCACGTTTTTGGATTTCTAGTTCGCATGGTGAAGCACGTCTTAGAGTAGAGGCAGTGGGGTCCACGGATTTGGCACGCAAAGTGAAGTTTGGCAACCTTTTTTGTGCGTCGTTCTATAAAAGGAAATCGTCCTGTTCTTTACCCTTTCTACTGTATTGCAATACAATACCTTCTATACTGCAGCGCGTGGGGGGTGGCAGGTGTTGTGAGAGCTGATCCATGTATTTTTTTATTGACTGGAAGTTTTTTTCACAAAACTGTTGAACAGGATCACGCATGATTTGATATGGTTCAAAAGTGCTCATTCTCTGATTTATAATACTGTTGTTGGCGTTCAGGAGAGTCACACTTGTGTTATCGCCCCGTCGGGAGGTCACTGTCATCGGACCGGAAACAACAACTTCGTGATTATTCTGAAAATGGCAGTTAAAGTGTTGTCGACATCCCGAATAGAATTTTAAAGTGCACTTACAGCAGCATTTGAAGAATTGATAGGTAAAGTCATCACAGATTTCTGATTTGAGTTGAGAGAGGGAGACGCAGGTGACGCGTGATGCACTGATATGCTATTCTGAGGCATTGCAACTGATCCTATAAAGCAAGGAAAGACCTTACAACATTTGTCCTTTGTGTTATCTCTTACTTACCTGTGGATTGATTGAGGGCATCTGCACTGAACTTGCCAAGCGCTCCGGTGGATCCCATTAGAGTAATGGGACCTTGAGAATGAGGCCGCATCCTTGTGGGAGAAGTGGTGACGGTTACGCCGCCAGAGGTTATTTTAGTGGAGGGGATTCCCCACTTGTTATGACCAGTTATTATCACATTACTACTGAGAGGGGGGACTGGTGTGACGTATGTTGGACTTGAGGGGTTGCTTGGCGGATTTGTCCCCAGCTGTTGTTGGGCAACATTCCCACTCGAATGGCAATTTGTGTTGTTTGAATTGGAACCGTTCTGGTTAATTTGTTGTGACGAACTCAAACGTGTCATGCTTTTGTGCAGACCACCGACGGATCCACCTAAATAAGCGTTTTTAATAGGAAGGCCTAAAAGGAATGTTATTGCAAAAATTACCTGCAATGTTCAGACGCGTCATACTTCTGTGAGTGTTGCTCGCGGGGTGTAGCCTTCCCGTGCTTCTGGAGTCGCCTAATTTTACTCGGCGAGTGTACCCTATGTGGGGTGGTGTTGGCGGTACAGCTTGAGCGGAAGTGCTGTGCGGTGTAGCACTCGCACTGTTATTGGTGTTTGCATGTACAGAGGAAGTAGTTATGCTGGAGGTATGAATTGTCACAACGTGCCCCCCAGGCTTTACGCTGCTAGGACTAGGAGCTGCTGCCGTTTTGGTTGGGTTGGACACGGGCGCTACATCTCTACTTGCCGGCGAGTTTAGTTTAACGATCGTAACTCCTCCCGAAGTTTTGTTTCCCTCGTCAGGGGTCAGTTGTGAGGATGACTGTTGTTGGCTACATTAGTTTATTGCGAAAATTTTATGGGAAAGTTAGTAAACAGCCGTTGTATGTTTAACGAAAGTGAATAACCTTAATGAGTTTTTCTGTCGTACACATGCCAGTACTTTATCGGTAAACAACACTGGATATGATGAGCATAGCTTAGTTGCTTCATGCAGTAAAATTGTTTGTGATGTACGATCAGCATGCGGCAAATGTTCAAGTACAAAATCTAATGCAAATTGTGCTTTATCCTAAACGAGTGGTTTCGGTTAAATTTGTAAATAATATCAATATACCACATAAATATAATTTATTTACTATACTACACGTGTGCGGCGGCTTCAGCCGGGTTCCCGTATTTAATTTTTGATATCAAAACAACGGAAATATTCACAGGTTTCTAGAATCAACTGAAACCGCCGCAAATTTGTAATTTAGGCTTCCATATATTTTCCTAAAATTTCAATACTTCTTGCAGATATGAAACTCAGAGATATACTCCAACTTCACAACAAATCTAGCAGCTTATAATTGTCCCTACTTTACAATATCTAAGCATTCGAATTTGTTATTTGCTTTGGATACAAATTGAGCGTGGTTACCTTGTTTATTTTGCCCGCGGATGCCAGGATCTGTGCCGCTAACGAAACTGTTGAAGGATTTTCGTTAGCAGCATTTTTTATTCTATCAAAATAATTTACTATTAGGTTTGGCCGACTCTCTGCCAACTTTAGTAAGGCAGTCATTGTTGCAGAAGCTGTCGCAGAATCACTTAAAAATTCACAGAGCTGCGGGATGCTAGATTCTAAAACCTGAGTAAATGTCAATGAAGAAAGTTAGAAATCTTCTTAAAAATAAAAAAAGTATTGCCTTACACTTGGCTTGTTTTGAGCCATAAGAGTAAAAAGTTGCAACAGAGCCAACTTTTCTTGAGAATCACATCGGGGTAAGAGTGATACCAAAAGCGGTGCATGGGGTGCTAATTCATCCGGTGACACCTCATAAATTTGGGAAAGAACTCTGCACAAACCATAGTTTCCTAGAAATATGAGAAAATATTATTGGCAGTGTGTAATGACCGTATATGGTATAAGGGTCAGATGGCGAGTAAGGTTCTTCCTTACACATTATACTAAAAATCCGCTGAAATTCGATTCATCCTCAGCTAATTGCCTTGAAGTTATCTGTGCAAACGGATGCGGGTCCACCAGTTGATTCACATTTCTTATTTTTATTAGTCCGATAGTATTTCATCAGCCCTACTAATATTGTAAATGTGAGTTTGTATGTTTGGATGTTTGTTACTCAATCACGCAAAAGCGGCTGAACGGATTTGGATGAAATTTGGCACACAGATAGTCTATAACCTGAATTAACACATAGGATACTTTTTATCCCGGTAAATGACATGGCTTAATGACTGTTATCAATTTATGTTAAAACTAGCCCGCGACTTCGTCAGAATTCAATCCAAAGAGAAATGAAAAATGTGCGAGTAATAAAAAAATTAATGGGATGAAAAATTTCACCATATCAAAATATGGTAGAATCACAAAATTTATATTGTTTTTTTTTCTTTTCTGGCGCACATTATTACTCACACATTTTTCATTTCTCTCTGGATCCAATTCTGAAGTCCATGCAGACGAAGCCGCGGGCAGAAGGTAATCTATATATTAATTATACAAGGAAAGCTCCCGGTTCCGTATTTCAGCCACTTTTTTTTATATGGAGTTTCATCGAGCTTTTCTTGAAATTTTATAATGGCAACACTGATCCGCATCAGTTCGGGGTTGTGTTCATTACTTTGGGATTGCGTTCCTGGGTAACTTTGGTACTAAGTGCGGTGTTTGCCACCGATAAGTATGAAATACATGGATTTATTGGAACTTTTTTTCATTTCCTCTATTATTTTAACCATTTATTGCATAGTATGGATCTGTTCAAGATTTCAGTTTTTGCAGTGACTTTTAAGGGCTAAACAGAAGAGACAGAGAAATGTCCATTTCTGTATGGTAAAATATTTTGCATGTATCATTTTAATTCTTGCTTGCATGAGAGGATTAGGCCTACAGGGGACACCTCCAAAAATACGCGCCTCTTGCCCTACCTCTAGGGTGGTGTGGAAAAAGGCTTGAAATTTAAGGTGCAAATTGAGGGAACATATAAAAACGTTATGCCACTCATATTCAATTTGTGCAATTGCACAGGGGTCTCCTAGTTAATAATAAAAACCAAAGGATCTTTAATCAAGGATTGAAAGCAAAAGTCAAAAGTTTTATTGGCGAGAGTAGAATTGAAAATCTTTTACATGTATTTTATTTTGCTACGAATTTTTTGAATCCTCAACTCCCTTGTTTTCAACATGTTGCGTGTGGCAATGAGCATTAAAAGAGATATTCCTTCCGGGTAATCACTAATTTCTAAGTTTAATATGCAAGAGAAACTTCTAATTTTTAGTACAAGTTGGAATACGAGCGCGTAAAAATCTTAAGCGTTATCCTTGCATATGATCACGAATGATACACTGACTTAAAAAAATAATGCAAAACTATTGTAATTCAGAGTATCACTGGTAAACGCTGACGAATGTTTGCTTTTATCTTTATAAAGGACCTTTCCGAATCTGTGTTTTTATCTTATTACTAGGGTGGTTGTTTCGGGTGCTCATAGATAACGCCACAACAATTGTGTATGCAGTCATACAGTCTTCATCCTCTTCTACAGCAGACTACAGCGACTACAGAGTTGTCATTCATTAACTGTTAATAAGCTTACTGAATTATTTAAGCCTTTTATGGGGAAATAGATGGCGCTTATTGAAAGCTTTTCTGTTTAAAAGTTGATTTTATAGCAATTAAGATAAACAACAAACGCGTTCAAAACTGACATTGAGATAAATTTTAAGTTAATAATGGCCTTTACTTTTCTTGGGTTTGCTTAAAAAGAGAAAAACAGAAGACGAAGAATAAACGTTGTACTCCATGGGTTCGAACCGCTTTTTTGAGCTTTCATAACTCCGTTGCCCAAAAAAGCACAACTAGGGTGTCCCGTAATTAACCGATATGCGGTATACTAATCGATTCCTCGAAGCGTCCTGATCAACGTTTGTTCGGAGATCTGCCTCCTTAAAATCACTCCCTCCTCCTCAAAATGGCGTCCAAAGATTTTATGTCCTTTGACAGAGGTGCACTCTGTTGAATCCTTATAACTCCTCACAAGGATATCATCAGGATAACGTCCAAGGATTCATTTGAAAGAGGACACTTGTGGCTTTCCAACGGTAGCTCACTTGTCCCAATCTGTTGTGTGTTTGAAAAGTTGAAATTTGAAAAATGTGAATTTTATGATCAATTTA
>QYTT01078841.1:19679-29795 GCA_006980735.1 Dasypogon diadema | reverse complement strand
TAATACAATCGCAGTTAAACGATCTTCACTCATCCTAAGCCGTATAACAGATTTAAGTCTTGTGAGAGTCGGAAAACTAGGTTCGGCAGGCGTGACTGATATTGAAAATTTAACTAATATTTGCAGCAACGACTTCAACAAAGGATAACTAATGGAATCAACTAATGATAATTGATAACTAATGGAAGAGGTTATTGAATATTTTTCAACACATTCAATTGACAGTTATTTTCTATTAACAGAATTTCATTAAAATATTTTCAGACTATTTCAAACAGGGACGACTAATGTGTTTTAGAAAATTATAGAAGAGAAGAAAATGTATATAATTTCTTGAATTCCGTAAGTCAACACTTCCTCAATTGCTTTTCATCTTACAACAATGAAATTTTAAAAGAAAATCGTAACCCTCGAAAATTACTGACGTACAAATTTGCTTTTTCTTTTTTTTCAAATATAATACTCCTAATAATTGCGACTAGTCATGCACTTGTGATGTGCAAGCAATGATTAATTGAATTTTGCCAGAACGTTGAAAGGTCCATTAATTTATTGCCAAACGGTGTTCGATTATTTACCTGCCAATAAACCCAGGTCAGATAGGAACTGCATTTTTTTCATGGTTTCAATGAAGCTCTCTGAGCCAAATGTGAAAAGTTCGACAAAGTCAAGTTCCAACATTTCTATGAACATGGCCTTGGATTTAAAACATTTGGGTAGTTATTGAAGTCGTTTGTTAATTAAAGAATGGTTCCATCCATGCCCGCCCCAGTTCCATCCATTTAAAGTAATCTAGAAATTTTGGAAATATACGTTTTAGGACAACGAACATGTTGTACATAAATTTCTCAGATAGACGAATTTCGTCGCAGATCGATTAAGTTCCCATTGAGGAAAGGCATTCATTTACGATTAATTTGATGGATGATACCCGTTTTGAGAAAACGAAAGACTGAACTCCAAATTATGCAAGATCTTGTCAAAGAAGGTGGTATAGGAGAAGAAGTTGCAATCCGACTCGACTTGCAGATGATCCAAAGGTCAAGTATATTTGCACGGATAGTGCATAGCGAAAATTTCCCAAGTAGCAATTATGATGGCGATTGCCTGCATCGAGTGGCAACCATTCGTAATTACGTTTTAATCGTAGACGGACTTGTTCAACATAAAGATGCGAAGCTGCTTTAAAAAGTTTATAGACGGTTCCCGATTAAACTACATATGTAAATTAAGTTGTTTATAAAACGCTTTAATCATAAACTTGCAAACTGTTTTATGCAAAATGCTGGCTACCCCAATAAATCTGCATTCGAATATAAAACCATAGCTTTGAGGTCCAATGATGTTTGGAAAAAGTGATAGAAAATTTATATCCAAAATACGTTGAATTCCTTGCACCATGTAAATTTATTAACTTTTAACGATTCAAAATTCCCTGATGTTTGCATGCTTTATAAGGCAACATTTTAAAAGTGTTTTTAAGTTCTTATCCATTATTCGGTGTGGTTCTCAATTTTTCGTATAAATTTCTGGACAAAATCAATTGAAGTAAATGTTAGAAACTTCTGTTTATCTCCTGGATGCTATTCAGACATAAGCATTAACTTTTGGAAAATTGAATTGATAGCCAAGGAAAAAATCCACAAATTAGGGACTGAATTTTGCACATGCTTGGTAACAGAACGAGTTTTGCGAGTCTTGTTGAGGAATGCAGGAAGGGTAGAGTGTTCAGGAGAACCCCGCAAGGTAGTATTCTATCACCATGAGTCTTCGTGATGGACGACTTTCTGTGTTTACTCGAAGGGTTGTCTGTTATGCGGATGATCTTGTCATTCTTGTGATAGGACCCTTTGAGAGTGAACTGAGTGGTTTGGTGTAAAGCGCTATTCGATTGGTTGTTAATTGGACAAGGGACTTCGGTCTCACCATTAATCCTCGGAAAACTGAGCTTTACCTCTTCACCAGGGAAAGGAAAACTCTCTAGATGACACGCCCATCAGTTGGATCTAAAAGAGTGTCTTGGACAAAAAGCTTTGCTGGAAACCACACTTGGAGGAAAAGGCAAGAAAGGTCTATATGATGGTCTTATCTATCTGTCGTAGGGCCATTTGTAAGAATTGGGGACTTAGATCACGGATACTAGCGTGATTATATACCAGCGTCATTCAACCCATTATTACCCATGATGCAGCGGTGTGATGGAAGGTTTTGGAGATAGAACGCAATCGCAAGATCCTAGATAGAGTGCAACGTTTGTGCCTACTTAACATATCGGGGGCGCCCATTTCGACAAGTACACGGGCACACGGTTCTTCTTCATTTCTTGTCATATCAAAAAGATAGCCGCGTCAATGGCTTTAAAACTGCACCTTAATGGTTGTTGCGTACATGCAGACTCGCCTGTTCCTCATAAGCCCATTATTGAGCTGTTACGAGCCGAAACTCCTCTTTTTGACATTGAAAATGACCACCTGTTTGAAGAGATGATTACTTCATTGTTCAGGTTTAGGATTCCGCCGAGGGAAGATTGGGACCCTGACTTCGTAACTCACCCTCTAACGCACTTGATCTTCTATATGGATGGATCGAAAATAGAGGAGAATGTTGAGTAGGACATTTTCTGACGGGACCTTAGGGTGCAAATGGCAATACGGTCTTTCAGGCAGAGGTCAAAGCCATACTGGAAGCGGGCAGGGACCTTCAGGACTTGCAACCTAAGGGGCTGAATATTGCGATCTTCACGGATAGCCAGGCGGCTATCTATTCTCAACATTCAACATTCCTTACTAGAATGCAAACGACCTGTTCCAAACCAACAAAATAACTATTTTATGGGTGCCGGGTCACAGTGGCATATACGGCAATGCGCGAGAGAACCTACTATACACACCCCAGCGTTGCTGATGTCAATTTGGCGGAGTCTTTCCCGCTCGTCCATGGCTAGACGGACTAGGTTTCAGCCATGCTGATGAGATTTCCTTACTGTCGAAATCGAAACATTCCACAATATTTTTAAAAGCTGGCACTTTGCTAGCAATTTCCATCTACAAAAATTTGTTGCCTTTCGTGGAGCTTTAAAGAAGTGATGAAAATTTTTCAATTTTGATTTTTGAAACTTGGGTCCCATTAAGTGCTCTTTTCTGTGTTTTCAGTTAGTGTAGTGCACCGTAAAAAACTTGTAAATTATTATAATTGTACTGGGGATTTAATGGTTTTTTGGTTTTTTTTTGGTCTCGGATTATACGCGCGCATGTAAAATAGGCGCAAAAACACGTCAGTTTTAGTATAATAGTTCTTTCGATATTATTTAGAGATTAATGTCTAGTGAAAGCCATATTCTATTAATACCAAAGTCAATATATGCAATTCATTTAATAAATGTGGAGGTTTTTTATAAGGTATAATTTTTGTTACTTTCCAACAAATAAAAGGTTTTTGCTGATATTCATGATATCAGGTTAAAATATGAGCCAGCAAAATTACTTAATGATTCTTAGTGATGAATTAACTTTTAAGAAGTGTCGAAATCGCTCCGATCAATATTGTGGACAACAACGAAATATCTCTTTTTTCACAATTTTTAGCAGCAAACTATGGTTTGTCACAATTACTTCAAAAAAAAAAAAGAACTTGTTTATGCAACGTCGAACTCCAATTGGACAGACGGTTTTTTCGGTCAATATCCAAAAATTCCCAGAGCAATTGGTGTTATAAAATCAAAAATAAACAAATAGTTCTGATGATGATATCAGAAACTTTGCAATAGTCGAAAAATTGGGGGGTAATTGTAAAAATTAGGGAAGCAATGCAAATTATACTAAAATATTCAAATTTAAGATACGAGATAAAAGTATCTAAAAATATATAAATCTGCGGATATAAAATTTATTATATCAATGTTGTTCGCCCTTGGCGCTGGCAATGCCAGTGTTTGTAGTAAAAATAAACAATTTCCCGTTGATATATTGGTTATTTACATTTTGATAAGGTAGGTTTCATTATTAAACAATAACATCCCGGTTCGTAATTTTTGGCATCTGACTACGTTTTTAACAGGTAGCGAACCCGCAAAGTGTAGCTCGTAAGTGCATTTTATGATCCGAAATAAATCAATTTAATGAATTTTAAACCGTTTTTTGTTTTGACTAGAAATAAATATTAGACTTCCGTAACGGCCGGCCGATCTTCTTCAGGCATAATCCTCTTTCTACTTTTTTCCATTTTCCCATGAATATGGAATTTGTAAAATATTCACTGAACGACATTTCATGAAAGTAATCCTCACCTCTTGTTTACCTTGAAGTGCTGCTAATGTAACTGCTTACGCTACAACCGTCTGGCTGTGTCCATCTCATTTTCTCGTAAGCAGATCAATTTCTGATCTATAATTTTATTCTCTGTTCGAAAGCAGTCCACCTGTATTTACCAGATTTATTATATGCCATATAAAAACACACCCAGAGTTTTGCACGTCAGTGAGAATGAGAATCACATCGTAAAACACTTTTATTGCCAGTTAAACTTTATGGAGGTGATCTTTTGGCTGTAGTTATAATCAGGTTTTTTCCTTTCTTCCGTAGAAAGAATATTATTCCTTATTTGTAGTTGCCAACAGATCGATTTCGGACTAGTTAAATCCTCCTACTTTTTGACTTTTCACTAAATGGATCAGCTAATAGATTTAATTAAGGAGTGATTTAATGCTTCCTCAAATGCCAGAAGTTGGGAGCGAATGGCCGTTTGTTTTTTGCATCTATTTTGCATGAATGGGTAATAAAATTTGAGAAATTGTATTCATTGAAGAACCCGTGATTATACAATAAATATAGATTGGAACGTTAGAAAGGCCATTAGAATTCCAAAGGCGGACGTGGGGGCTTGGCTTTTGCAGAATGCAGAGGCTAACGTTGTAACTTATTCTGCATCAAGGTGAGCATAGAGCTTCATCATGATGAACGCTCTTCTTTTTGCGATAATTTGTTAAAATGTCTGCTTCACTTTAGATTCTTCGTCAATTAAATTATACATTTTTGTAATTTATGTGCAGTTTAACTAGTTTTTAAAGATAATTAGATAAATTTAAAGATTGCATTAGCAATTCAGATTTTTCTGTCATTAATGCTTGACTTTATCTCTAACAATAATAATAATAATAACAGTAACAGTGATTTGTTGGAATGAGATCAAAGATTATGTTATCTTGTCCATAAAGAAATAAAGTCGTAAATATAATTATGGAAGCTTAAGGGGTCTGTCTGGTTTTGCAGATATTTTTTGCATTTTTGAAAACTTAGGGCCGATTCCAATCCAAGTCTTCGTCTTCGTCTTCGTCTTCCTCTCATTATAACAATTTGTGACGTCAGACCGAAAGAACTTGGAACTTGGCTGGTTTGTATAACACTTCCTCAAGTCAACCTTTGTAAATTATGAGTAGCTTTTATTTAAGAAAACACATAATCTTTCGTGTTATTTTTTATATGCCATAAGCTAATAGCTTTTACAATTGAAATCAAATGGTTCGAAATAAAAAACATGTGTAATTTCCATAAATTTCTGCTTAACCCTTTTACTACCTGTGAGCCAATATATTGGCTTTTTTATAGGCTTAACTGTTATACGGGTAGTAAGAGGGTTAATAGGCACATTAAATGCTTGTCTCGATCTGACGTCACTAATTGTTATAACGAGACGAAGACGACAACAAGGACTTGGATTGGAATTGGCCCCTAGGATCTTAGAAGTACAATACTAAAATTTTTCACGGAAATTCCAAAGATTAACAAAGATACGAGACTGGAAATAGAGATAGGTACAGATGAAATTTGATGGAGTTTGAATTTACCTTCTTTTTTTTCATTTCAATTGGTAGAACTGCAGATTCGTTCGAATTCGAGGTGGGCAGCTTATTATCCTCCATCTCAATTTAAGAGAGGATTCTATTTTTTCTGTTGCATTTTCCTATAGTCTGTAGATTTTCCCTGTATAACGATTGGATCGAACCTGAAGTCCTTTTATAGTTGTTTAATGCTCGAGCGCTCCTTTTAAATCTTATACCAAACTTTAAATGCATTTTACGCAATATGACTTTTATCAAAGCGGGCAAAAACTATTGAACCGGTCTTAATATTTTTTATTTCAAATTAAAGGCAACATAATTTATTGGAGTTTCGACCACTTTCAGCCGTTTTTATAAAAAAATAAATATTTTTAAAAGCATGCCAAAATGCGAAAAAATAGTTCACCAGCCAGACCATTTTTTCAAATGACCGCCACTTTGTTGATTTTCAACTTTTTGACCTCAAAGTGGTTCACACTCCAGACAATCTTATCTACTTCGATAGTCCATACAGAAAATTGATTTCAGATAACTCTGGTGATCTGTCGAAGCCCGCCCGATTGACAGCTCACTGCGCGCACACTAGGACATACACCAACACAACTCGGGCCATGCAATGTATTTGTCATACAAAAAACCCTTTGAAATGGAGCTTAATTCCTCATTCTATTCGGGAAAAAAGAAAATTTCAAAAAACACCTTACATACAGTTGCACAATTGACAATAATCCTCAGTTTAATCGTAGGATATCACAATGCATTGCTTTGTCCTCTATAGCTCTAGCTGGGATCCCTCAATACTGCCGGATATTATATTGAATGCTACCGTAATCCCTTATAAAATTAAAGTTCGTAATTTGGAGGTGTTTTAAATTCAAAAATGAAGTGTTGTGATCAAATCAACGCTAATATATCGAACACCGGAGATTAATAGTGGTTTTCAATGATACCATCGATTATATTGATTCTTTTGTTGGATTTTGATTCATATTTAAATCAAAGGAGGCTAAAATTCCTATATATCCTAATCCATGCTAATCAACCAGGCTATTTACTGAATTGCGTGTGATTTTTGAGCTCAAACCGCAATCATCAACTGCTAGTGCCGAGATCTCGTACCTTTCTAACAACTCATCCTGAAAAATACTTAATTAATGTCACCTCACCTGTTGGAAGTTCAGATCATTGTATAATTTCGGCTCACTCTCCCACATCTTCCTTGAAACGTACTAATCCATCTCCCACCAAGAGATTGGTATGGCATTTTAAGCGTGCCGATTAGATGGTGCTTAACAAATTCTTCAAGGAAATTAATTGGTGTTGTCTCAAAAAATGTTGAGTACTGCTGCAAAAGTTTAACCAACATTATCTGGTTTGGGATGTATACGTCTTTATTTTTCATACCTATAAAAGTATCAGACCAAATAACAACTCTTGGTGTGCAGACGATTGTAGGAAAGCTATAAAGGCAGCAAAGGCTTCTGGTTGCTTGTGAAATTTGTCAAAAATAATTTTACTCCCTCCTCTTTTATATAATGGGGATGTATACACAGCCTTAATGGAAAAGATGAATATATTAGCTGCTTCGTCTTCGTGCAACACTTATCAAGGGCCGTTTAATTTCTGCACGTGTGAAGTTTACAAAGTCAAGTACTTTGAACCTCGACGTATCCAAGACCACCGGACCTGATGGTATTTCGCTCCTGCTTTTAAAGTGCTGCGCCTCTTTCCTGGCTAAACCTCTGAGGAAAATGTGTCATTTATCTTATCCATTTATCAATTATCTTCAATTATCTTATTCCGTCATCATGAAAATTTTCCATGTTCAGCCTGTTCTCAAAAAGGATGAGGCTTGCGATCCCTCTAACTATAGGCCAATAGCATAATTACTTCGGTTCTGTTTAAGATCTTTAAACTCTTATCAACGCGCAATTGATAAAATACTTGGAGACTAATAAACTAATTCACGATTTCCAAAATGGCTTTCATGCTTGGTGCTTCACTGGTGGCTTGTTAACGTTCCTTACTGAGCGTTAGCATCATTTTCTCCAAAATTTTGACGAATCGAGGATAGTTGCGTCCGATGTCTTGAAGGCTTTCAACAGAGGCTGGCACTTTGTCCTTTGAGCCAAGCTCTCAGCATTTGGTCTTTTAACCACTCGCTTCTTACCTGGATTGGAAATTTCTGTTCTGACCGCCACAGGGTCAGTGTGTCTGCTTTATTATATTAAAAATTCGAAACTCTTTTATTAATCTCAGATATGTTCTAAATCGCCCTAATTTGAATATAAGTGGTTTGATAGTTTAGAATTTCGCAATCGCACAGAATTCAATAAAATCGCTGGGTTCTTTACAGAGCTACACGAAATACTTAATTCTATTAGATCTACTGTTTATCTAACTATAACCCAGTAATCAAGAGTAATCAAGAGCTTCCCCACTAATGTGGAATGCATGATTTTGTAACTACATACTATAAATTACTAGCTGTATTATTTTGTTAATTATAATTAACATAGAGGTATCATAGGTATGGAAACCCTTTCATAGTGCGTTACTGGTAATAGGAAAAAACAAAAAAAAACATTACTTTCTTCATTACCAGGTAATGCGTCAAGAAATTACACAGCCTTCCACATCAATACTGGAGATATGATTTAGTAAATATTACCATCATTGGCGGCATTACTTTGTTTAATGTAGAAATGGGCTATAACAGCCGGATGGACAGATGACTATAGATGATATCTGCTGGTAAGTTCTTCAAAAAGCCACCTTTCCATGATTGACTACAACAGAACAGACTTATTGGAAATATTATCAGATTACATGCCAATATAAAGGTGATACAGAAACTGTCCTTGATTTAGTTTAATACTACTCCATTTCAAAGACAACTCTGTAACTGTGACTAATAAATCATTTCAAAATTAGTTACTTAAATGTATTGCTAATGAAGATCTTTATCAAAAAATAGAAATATTGTGGAAAAAAGTTGTTATCCATGTTCACAAATGTTGGGCTTTGTCCGAAGTTGTCCAAATCCTATTAGCTTCGGAAAGATAAACGCTACCTTCTCGAAAACAACTAAATTCTCTGAAACTATGTATCTGGGGTGAATATTTCATGATTAATTGGGTAAAAATCGTTTGTAATTTACAAGCCAACGACATGGGACCCGTCTGGTCTGAGTTAAAAACCGTGTGACAATCTCCGTGAGAGTGTCGGATTATTTATTAATGGATTGCCTAGAGTATAGACAAGGTGGATCAGATAGCTGAGTTATGTCTGGCTATCTTTGTATTATGAAAGAATTAAGATAGTAAACTTGTTCTTTACGGGTTCCTTTACACGTTTTTCGTACTGTTTACAGTGTGGCATTGCGAGATAAATTTTCCCATCGACAGGTGATTCTACTGAATGAGTTAGTTTCCGCCCAGATAAAATCCCACTTGATACGATGAGTTCGTTTACATTTTAAAATTTTGTACTATTGTAAAAAATTATTTTAAATAATGTGGCGATTTTAAAGGATAAATTCGGTTGTTTCTCGTCGTCTATTTCCTGCTTCTTTTGGCTAAGAAGTTGTCAGGGGCGCTGAAAGAAACATTAAAAACATTTTACGATCAAACATTTTTCACATACTTCAGCAGTTCACCTGACTACCATGCTGGTCTATGAATTCAATTTCTTGACATCTCTTCCCCACGAACTTTCTTAGATATGCGGTGCGGCTCCAAATGGCTCCTCCAGCTCCAGATGAGTTCTGATGAAACTTGTCCCGCAACTTTATGTTATTACCTGTGTCATCTGTCTCATAAAGGCGTAAATTTCCTATTATCAGATCAAACTTTGAGAGCTGGCTGCACCTGCATTAAAGTTATTTGAATATCGGATCGATTAGGGACTTCATGGCTTTTTCATCTTACCATATTAATTTAGATTCCGCATGATTTTGTTGCCCTTGAATCTGGGTCCATTAGAATTTGAGATTTTCTGGTTAGTAATGGGTTCCTAAAATTAATTTGAAATATTTTAGACGTGGATGCATATATTGAACTAGATTTATATGTATTATACAGTTTGTGAAACGTATCCATAATTTTAAACAGGCTTTTAAGAAGTTTTAAGAGATAGAGGAGTCCCGATAATAATTTCGAGAACTGTTGCATTCAGACGCATAGAGTAGCCTCCTATGCTGCCTAAACCTATGCAAAATCTCGTTTACGGACAGCTTTACAAACGATTTTTAAGCACAGATTTAAGCCAAGCTTAGTCGT
>QYTT01078840.1:3484-19945 GCA_006980735.1 Dasypogon diadema | reverse complement strand
TTACAGTGAATGTATTTGGCTCTTGAGCTTAACAAGTCAGTGGCAAATGGGAGCATTCTCAGATTAATTTTGAACGTCTGCTGAGGGATGAATTTGAGCTATCGGAGACCTGACCTTTAACTTCTTTTTTTTCTTGATTTTTACATTACCGTGCCATTGCAGAGGAATATAAGCTCACAGCTAGCAGATTAGAATTTGTATCCAGTATTTTCCTGATAGCCGTGTCAGAGGGTCAACTGTCGGTTGGCATCACCGTGTAGTAATTATTTGATTTTAAAACAATCTTGAATTGTGTACAGTGTAACAATATTTTTCACCTGAGTAAATATGTAAAGCTCTTTTTTATAATTCAATAAAAAAATTGAAAAAGATCTACGAAAAATTTTCATTTTAACATTTCTATTGCAAATAATATTGAAGAACAATGTACAAAGTAAACATTATGCTTTGTTTTTACTTTCGTGATGTTGTATATCAGTACACAAAAAAAGTAGAAAGCAGATGATTTCACTTTCTTCCTTTTCTTCTTATTTTTTCTATTTGTAAAAAGTAATTTGCTGCTTTTTTTGTGGAAATTAATTTGCCGCTATGTTTTTGTTGTTTATGTGTTTGTTAATTTATAATTATATTTTATTACAAAACATTTAAATTTTTAAATAAATTTCTTCTACTCCATTTTGTTTCCTACAACAAGTATTGTAATGCATTATTTTGCCATCGAAATAAAATCAATGATATCAATAATATTGACCTTATAACGACCGTATATTAATTTATACTTGAACGCAGTAATTTTATCATAATGGCACAATAAATAACAGAATTGAGTTGGCATCACTGTGTGAGATTATTAGGAGGATCCTTTTTGTAATGCGCGAGTTTTTTGCTCTCTTGCAATGGTAGTTTGGGGGTATATCATATAATTAAAAATGTTTCAAACAATTTTATCATTCCCTTTTTATGATTTTATACCTAAATTTATCCTCGTCAAAGTGTTTTGCAGTGTTTATCATTGAAATTTTAATGCTCTGCTATTCCTCTCTAGGAGACACCTCCTCAGATATCCTAGTGGGAAATCTGTGCACCCCTGCTTTACTGCAACATCTAACAGCCTTCAACACTAAACATAATAAAATGTCCGCAATATTTTTTTTAATAGTGTTTTTCAAATATTTAGACAAATCTGTCCGAAAAAGTGACTTAAATACACACAAAAGAAAAGTCATTAAGTTTTATTCTAGTAAATAATGAGACAAATAATTTACCTAAAAATATTTTTGTATCTCATCAATTTACGCCGTGGTCGTACCCTAAAAACTCGGAAGATATGTTTCAGGGGGCATATTGCTAGAATGTCGTGAGATTATTGATTTTTTTTCTTATTTATTGACATTAAATTGGTATAGGTATTTGCTTTCTTCTACAAATCATCTACAAAGTCCCTTGTTATTACCTTATTGTGGGGGTATTACACGAATAACTTCAATAATAGCAACAGGTATAGTTTTTACCGTGCTTATCTTGTGGTATTGTTCCTATGTGTAGAGGCAGACAAAGATGACAAACTTTATCATTTATTAAAGGCTTTTTACAAACAAAAAAACATATTTTTTTTTTAGAAGAACAGGACACTGAATATAAAAACGAACTCTGAATTAAAGAATCATCTTCAATAGAAAAGTCTATAAAAATTTCGAATTTGCTATTTTCAGAAATTATAATGGGAAGAATTTTTCCCAAAATCAGCATCTAGCTGATTAAGTGGAATTAATGGAAATTTCCAAAAGGAATTTGCGGTTTTTTTGAGAAAACCTATTTATCTGTTAAATAAATTAGAACGTCGTTTTGACTTTTCAGTGGGCACCGTTTCCTACCTAGAAAATCGCTGTCAACGCATACAATTCGGTAACAATTTATCTGATCCTATAGATTTAAAATGTGGTGTGCCTCAAAGATCAATTCTTGGTCCTATTTTGTTTTCATTATATGAGCCGTTGATTTTTGAAGATCAATGATCTGTGGGGTTTCTCCAACAAATAATAAGATTTTCGAATCGTTTAGTAGGCTTTTAAATTAAGTGAATAATAAAGCTTTACCGCCAAATGGTGTGCCGACATTTATATTATCGTGTGCTGTACAGAATAGAAAATGGCTGAATTTATGACTTTTGGGTTTCTAAAATAAGTAATTCAATTATAAAGTCGCCTAGGTAAATATATTCCACGACTCATTTATAAATACCGTCCCAAGTATGTCTGGAACAAGAGGTAGCATTTGCATGCCACTAAAAGGGAGTGTGTGTATATACACTATTCAACCTTGGAAAGATACAAAAACTTCGGCAGCACTAATAATTAATATCACATAAAAACTCGATCGTAAAATAAACGAGCTAAGCCTTTAAAAACAAAGAGAACTTTCTATGTATGAATAGAAGTAGGTTTTATAGACCCGATTTCAATCTCTGGAGTCATTTAAGAATTCGTACCGAAGAATACATGTTTGTCAATAAGATTAAATTAGTAACAAAAATTCCAATATGTATTGCAGCCAACGACAATTTGAAATACTATATACATATTTGCACAGGCCCAAAGTCTTTAAAGTAATTACAAATTGTAAAAACTCTTGCCACCTGGATTAGAAGGTAGATCTTCGGCGTAGGACCTCAAATGCTGCACTTTTAATTTTCATTATTTAAAACCTCATCGTAAATTTTTTCTCACTTAATTTAAATTCAACAAGGATTTTTATACCAGCACGAAAACATTCTCTCATATTCAATCAGAGTCCAAAGGATAATTTGTCTGAAGGCTTTAAATCACTTTCAGTATACCTTCAAGAAAGTGTATAAATATTACAATTAGTGTCTCCATAATATGTCATTACATTTGATACATCAAAGACCTAGAGTTTTAATAAAATTTTCAATTGTTTCTCTGCCAGGTACACGGTCGAATCCATCAAAAGGTACGAAGATTTATTTGTCTGGAAGTGGTTAAAGTAGGTCAAGAAAATTTCATATTACCACCTATGATGATTGTATAAAGCCTACACATCATAGATGTTTTTTCTGAGCATAAAATAAAATTAAGTAAATGGAGGTTTACTTTTATAAGAATTGAATTGATTATAATTTCTATCGAATATATTTTGTGTGCAGAAGACGTACATTTCCGGTGGCACTTTTCAGAAAAAATTCAACCGCATTGTGAAACTGTACGCTTACTTCTTAAGCAGAACAGTGTGAATGTGAAACAGGTTACTAGCTTTGAATTTTCCGCTCGGAACCTTAGTCCTACACATTATAGTTCCGTGTTGTAACCAACATTAGCAATTCACATTCCAATTCTTCGTAAATTCGTCAGAGATTCCTAATGAAATTGAAATGTAATTGAGAAGGAATTACTAAGAAATTACAAGTTGATTTTAATTCCTTAATTCCTTTTCAATTCTCTTTTTGGAGGAATTGAAAAGAAATAAAAAAAAATCGACTTGTAATTCCGGAGTAATTCCTTTCCAATTACATTTCAATTCTGTTGGCAATCTCAGTTGAATATCTGACGAATTGAAGTTCTATACGGGATTGAAAAGGAATGAAATTGAAAAGGTCAATTCCAAAGAATGGAATTGAAAATTTTAATTAGAAATTTTAATTAAGAATTAAGTAGGAACGGAATCACTATTTTACAGCTCTGTTATAGCTAAATGTGCACTAGCCCTCTAGATATTTAGCTTTATAATCTAACCATTTGTTTTTCCAAGCGGCTATCATTCCTTTTTTTTTTTGTTGATACTCTGTTTTCTTCCATCCTTAAATATCCTAACGATAGTGCTGCACTATTATAATCCTCGTTACCTGTACATTGTCTTACCTGTAGGTTTCTTACATTCTATGCCTCTAAATAAATTTTGATAATCTGGGGAAAATATTTTTCTTCTTTTTCTTTTTTCTTGATGCAGTGATATATAATTTATTTCTGGATTATCAAGCTGGAACGCAGCTTATTTGTCGAACTATACCTAGAGTACCCGAAAATTTCTATATGTATAGAGATTTCACTTTCGAATGTCCAAAGACAGTGGTATAAAATTTCACATATGATGTTTGTTCTTTTTGCGGCATAGTAGTATTCTGTATTCAGTACCTACATCGCTAGAATAGAACTAATTCAAAATCTAAATAATTTCCAGTATTTTTTTTAAATTATTTATAATTTTGTTGCCAAAGAAATTTCAATTGTGTTGTGTTACTAAAATAATTATAATAATATTTATCACACAAACAATTTTTTTTTGCGAAATAGTTACAAATTGTTCTGAATTTGGTCTACTCTTTTTTTTTACTGAGTTTACACTTGAGTTAATTAATGATGATAGTAAACCAGTGGTATGTATAGGTAAAATTTGGATTAATAATTTCCTTCTCTACATTTATCAACTAATATGGGAAATCAAATCTTCCTTGAGTGAAATATGGCAGTAAGAGAGCCTTGACAAGTTTTAAGCAAACATGTAAGGGATGGACCTCGGCTGATAGCCACAATTTTCTTAAGCCACCATATATTCTACCAAGCATGACTTTGATGTGATCGCAGCATTTCAAGGAACTGTTAAGTTTAACACCTAAATTAGTCGCCCTGTAGGTCAGAGTTAACTCCTGTTCATTTCGACAAATTCTAGGAATAGCAGACAAGATACGGTTCACATTAGTGTAAAAAGGTATACACTGAGATTTGGCGGGATTTTTTTTTTAACGGTTGGCAACTGACCAGTCATAAATTTTATCAAGATTAATTTTATCAACGCAATCTTCAATTAAACCAATGGATCGGGATAAGTACACCTGCACATAATCAGCATAAAGGACTCACAATGTTAGGAAGGTCGTTTATATATAAACAGAACAACAAGGGTCCAAGAACTGATCCTTAAGGGACACCAGATAACAAGGGAAGTGAATCCGAGCAGTTATTACCGATTTTGACACGTTGAGTACGATTGCATACAAGTTTGAGTGCATTATCAGAAAAATGGAAATTCTCTCGGAGTTTTTTTAAGTAATATATGATGATCAACGCTGTCAAACGCTTTAGAAAAATCGAACAGTATCAGAAAACTTATATGACCCGAATCCATTGCTCTACGAATGTCCGATGTAATCTTAAGAAGAGCTTATTTTCAGAATTTTCAGAATCTTTTGAATGTGTTAATAAATATGATTAATTTTTTGGCGATTTCAGAAACTTTTATAAATTTTTGTTAATTAGAAAAAATGGCGTTGATTAAAAAAAAAAATACACTGCATTTTCATGGTTACATTTTTTTTATTAACAATAATTTTTTGACATTAAATTTCATTTGACCATATTCACTGGCGTTCAAGGCTATCATTTCAAAAAGTTTCATCAAAATTAATCAATTTGAAGCCAAGATATACGGGTTTAAACTCAACCGGTCCGTATGTAAACCTTAGGCACGGTAGTTTTGGTCTGGACTTAACCCTCAGGGTAAAGTATATGTGTAATGTGGGTAAAACTAGTAAATTTCATAAAGAGAAAAATATATGTAATGAAATAACTTCTGTGCTATCCTATTAAAATGCTATAAAATAAAATTCACTCTATGCAGAGAAACATTGTCATAATTCAATATCTAAACAGAATTATCATTTTATCTTTACGCCCGTTTTATCCTGCAAAAACATAACTGATTAAAGAGATAAGAATTCATTTTATCTCGTCATGTACGTGACGTATATACTATTTCGATAATTTGCTGTGATATGAAAGATTAATGGAACTAAGTCCATTCCCTTATATTCTCAAATTAAACAGTTTGTAGTGGATGTGTTATATTCGGTGAAAGCAATTTCACAAAACTTACATAAAAATGTATACCGATTATTAGATAAAAGTATATTTTATACTATATGAATGTTCATAGTTTAGATATCATTTTTCCAGATATGTAATAATTTTATTTGTCTGGAAATTCCTGATAGATAAAGCAGTTAAATTTGTTGTGTTAGCAGGAAACATCTAACTAACGTTCCAAAACAAAATAATTCAAAATAATTCTGTTTCTAGAAAAGATATGTTTATGAGATATTATCTTTAAATCATACCACAAATACCGTCATACCTTTTACGATGTTATTTATAGTTAAAATCAGAGAAATCGTCTAAGGTTTATTTTAAAGCCAAACTAACAACCTTTAAGATTGGAACTAAACAAGAGAGAAGCTTTGATGGTAAATCTTGAGGTATACCAGAAATACAGACCCTGGCCAAAAAAATACAAACACTGTTTAAATTTAAACTTTTCGCTACCAGGCTTGAATACATCCTTTTATCTCAGGCGCCCCATGCAATATTTTTTTTTTTACATTTCCGATTAGAATTTGATGGTTTGTATTTTTTTTTCTTTATAAACTGGTCTCTTTTTTAGTTCATGCCACACATTTTCGATTGGGTTTAAATCGAGTGAATTTCCTGGCCATGGTAGTAAGGAAATGTTTTTTTCTGAGAGGAATTTTTTTTATAGATTCCGCAATATGGCATGGGGTGCGCCATCTTGAATAAAGATAAATAAAGAAGCCCAGAAGCCATTGAAATATGGCAGCGCTACGGTCTTCAAAACTTTTTTTTATACTGGTCCTACTTCATAGTCCCCTCGACAACATAAAATGGTCCAGGTCGATTAGCGGTAATTGCTCCCCAAACCTTTACAGATGGTGGATGCTTTATTATTTGTTGAATAGATGACGAATGAAACCTTTCTCCTGTGTGTCTTTTAACAATTTGAAAATTCTGAGGAAGTATTACTATTTACCTTTTTCCAGGCTTCTTCGTTAAATTTTGATTACTCAGTAGCAAATGCAAGTCTCGCTTTCTTCATCTTCTTAGTTAAACGTGGCTTTTTTTTTGTCGGTCGACTACATTGAAAGCCTGCATCCTTCATTCTCCTTTGTAAAGTTGGCTCCGATATTTCCACGGCAGTTTCATGGATCAGTTTGTTGAGTTCTCGCAAAGATGCTCTGTGGTTCGCAGCATTAATCAACACCACTTTACGTTTTTCCTTAAGTTTTTTGTAAACCTGGACCACTATATAAGGCGAAACACCCTGGAGACGAGAAATTTCTTTTATTGAGTGGTTTCCGGTTCTCAGTAGTGCAGCAATTGCGCTCTTTTTCTCATTGGAGATATCTGCTTTTCGTCCCATTATGAAATCTGTTCAAAACTATAAGTTTTCATTAATCTACCTTTTTTTTACTGTAATCATATTTGGAAACACAGGGTTGTATCAACTTACGTCACAATTCAGTGTTCAACTCTAAAAATCTTTCAAATATAAATCATTCTGAAACCGTTTTTTTCACACTTAAAAGCCAAAAGAACACAACTAAAACACCTTAAGCACATTAACAATTGGCACCTCTAACATAAGAACATTATCCTTTTATACTTTATTACCTGAAAAAAGGATCAACCCATCGTTTTATTATTATACACTAAATAAGTAATTCCCAGCAATAAACATTATTACCCTAAAGTCTTTTCCAAGAAATAAGGACGAAAACAATTCTAAGTAATTATGAAATTTACATGTGTTTGTAAATTTTTGGCCAGGGTCTGTAAGTATAATTGTCAGTGGTCGATCGGGATGAGGATCACGTCTGTAGGTTTTCTTTTCTGTCGGCGCAGCGATTTATCTATCTGGATACCAATGTTTGAGGCAATTCTATTGACGAGAATTATACTTGCGAACCCACTGGAATGCTATTGCACCGTAAAAATCTCATACCAAAAAAATTGTGGCTTACTTGCAACATTTGTCAGGTTAAAATTTCGCAATCTCCTCTTCTCTAATTTCCTTTCGCCTAAGCTGTGATGTATACATCATAGGTCCGTCCTCAGAGTGTAGGTACTACATTAGAAAAAAACTGTATAAAAAGTGATATATAAATATAAAAATTGCTTGTAGACCGAAGTACACAATACTCTCTTTGTTTTATAATCCTCTGTATATTTTCTAAATAATAATATTAATAACTGACAATAATTACCTTCTTATCCGTTTCTTGCTGAAAGTTTTATTTGTGTTTTAGTCATTATTTTTTGCACGATTAATTAATTTAAATTTACTACAATATTACAATATTATGCTCTTTTTGTATATTATTTTTATATAATTTTAGAATAAAAAATACTCTTTCAATGACTTTTCTAAAGTGTGTCAGCTTTGAAATTCCTTTTGCTGCCACTTTACTTTAAGGGAGGGGACTCTCCTACACAAAATGGCGATATTCCACAATGAAAACAATTTGTTTTACATAAAAATGTTCTCTGAATCTTTCTTTTTTAAGTGTGGTTTAAAGCAAAATAAGGTAAAGTTATTATTTTTATGTTTTTTGCAACGTTTTCTAAAAACTGTGTCAGTTGACAATATTAGTCATCATCTTCTAGTAGTCCTTTTCAATGTTTGTTGCCAAGAATTTTCAATAAAATTGTTATAATTCTATTTGTAAATGTTGTGTTTACATTTTTACATTAATTTTCATTAATAATGTATTTTTGAATAGATATTAACAAAACTAATAATCGATATAAAATAAATTTTTGATTTATAAATATTCAAAAAGTCATAAATGGCCATTCCAAATTTGTAATTTTAGTATTATAATTTTTAAATATTGGGAAATTTTCTATAAACAGACATGTTTTAGTAGCATAGATAAGTTCGCGTGCATTTACATAAAAATCAAGCACTGGGCTTGATGTTTAAAGCGAATAAAAACAGCCGAAGAGAAAAAATAAAAGAAAGAGAGCACTCAATATACAGACCAAAAAATTGTAACTACTAAAAATATATTTTTATTGTATATTTTGTTTTAATAAAATAATCAAGAAATTTACGAGACGACGATTCTTGAATTTTTATTCTAGTTTTTTAAATGTTGCATGGGTTTGAAAGAATTACAAAGATTTCTTCAAAATTTGCATCATGTACCTATTTTGAAAAACGTTCCTTTTCTCGTTTAATTTTCCAAAAAATATACGTTTTTTCCCGTGATTTGCAAAAAAATTCATGTGAGCTATTGTTGAGGTCATAAAAGACTATCTACAAATAAAAAATCGAAGCAATCTATCCATAATTGCTAATTTTAATCAGTGCGTAATAGAGTTCCCTTAGCAGCAATGGACACTTTCCGTTCAAGTACAAAGTAAACAGAATAAAAAGTAATTTTTTCGAAAGAAATGCCAAGTAAACCTCACACGGTCAGCTACATTGAGCACACTGAATAATGGGCACTCAGGCCGGTGGCCGAGCGGTTTGAGGCGCACATCTATAGATTTTCTCCTCTTTTGGAGGCGTGGGTTCGAATCCTTGCAAGGAATGCAGTAATTTATCTGGGTACCAGTGGTTGAGGCAATTCTACTGACAAGAATTGTATTTCTGAAGTAGTCACTGGGATTGTTGTATTGTTGTACAGTGAAAATTTCATGCCAAAAATTATGGCTTACTTATTGCAACATTTGTTAGGTTAAATGTAAAAATGCAAAAAATATAAAAGAAAGAAAATCGATTTGTGTCTGACTCACAAAAGTTGATCCTCCCCTTAATTCGGCCGATTTATGACTTTCTCTGCCACGACTGTCCCACGACACAAAAAATTTCATTGTATCCCCCTTGACACTATAATTATAATATTTTAACTTCCCACATGCTCGGTAAGACTTTTTGATCTTAATATTTTCAAATGAAATTTTAAGAATTTCAAATGCCTCTTTCATAGAAACTGTGTAAGTATTATGACTAAAAGGAAGGAAGGCATATTGATTTCCATAGAGAAATTATATGTAATACACTCGTTAAACCTTATTTTTAATAAGTCCTTGAGGAGCTTTCAGATCTGTGGATTGTGTTGAAGTTTAGCATATTCAAATTTTAGAAATATCGTTACCAGTTCGGCATTTATGCTGCAGAAATCGATAAGATTGTTATGACGACTGTGATAAACAGTGATTTCTTTACACAAAAGATACAGAGAGATATATGCTTTAAACATGATACAGAAGTTCTACATTTGATAAATTAAAAGCTCTCAACGGTATTGAGTTATCCATTGTATTACAAAAATAGCAACGGTTGTCATGGTCTTTAATTCTCATCAGAAACTCATCTAACTATAAAGAAATAATTGTGTACACTAGCTTACTGCAAATATTGATTATCTCTTTAATACGAGCAAATTAGAAAATTTAAATAGAAATAGAATACCTTCCAAAGCGCCTTACCTTCTACTGACAAAGTAAGGTCCTTCCTGGGGAAGGTCGTAGGTGCCTACCACCCTAGGACACCACCGCATTAAAGTAATCGACCAAGTAAGCGATTGCTCTTACAGATAGTAATTACGGAATCGACTTGGTAATGATTACAAGTCTTACTGGGATGTTTCGCTTTGTGTTTAACACAAAAAAAGTTTTGTATTTTGAAAAAGATTTACAAAAGTTATTTATTTATTTTTTTTAAATAACTTTCACTTCTGATCACTTCTAAGATTGCATACAACTGTTAAACTTCACATAAATAACGCTCATTTGCAGAATATTTTTTACATTCATAATTGATAAGACCAAACGTGACACGGCTTTTCTATTCTAAAAATAGTTTTTACTCAGCCGTTTACAAGACATTACCATCGATCAAATAATAACAAAAAGATTAGTCAGCTCCTAACACAGGCTCTTGAACTTTTGTTCTTGACTTTGCAGTAATCATGTCTTTTTGATATGGATTTCTCCAAAAGAAAGTCTTGACACTCTATTCTAATTTTCATGCTAAGATTAATGAGCCTTACAATACTTGTTCTAGCACTTGCGTATAATGTTCTAAGTCAATTGTTCTAATTCCGTCATAACTCGATGTCTCAGTGCATTTTATCTGCATAGTATGATTTAGTATTGAGATTGAGACGACAGCATTACTAAAAAAATTCCAATCTCACAAATGTATTACTTTCTCAAGTTTTTATCTGGAATTGAACTGTGTGCCTACCCAGATCATACCACAGATCAACATCGGTTGCCGTAATTGGGTAATCTTTGCATGTACAAAGTTGTTTATAACAAAAGTAAATAACAATAAAAATAGTTAAGTATTGATTACTATACGAATAGTACAACATTTCTCTTTGCAAGAAAACAGATATATTTCCCCTTTATTTTTTTTTTTGGAGAAATTTGAATTATTGTAGGCATCTTTTGAAATTTGTCGTGGATATTTTGCAAGCCACTGCCATATCCCCATTGTTTTCGGCAATGATTGTTGCCTTCAATATTGTCAATACTACGATGATAACTGGCATTCCGCAATAAACTTACTAAGTGAACAGACGTGTATCCAGTTTTTCCTCCAATCGTTCCTACAACACATTACTTCATTAATTACGTAATGAGCATACGAACACTACTATATATTCCCAAAATCAATGAATTTTAACATAGAGATATCATTGGACATTTATGTATTACTCTTTGTGTACATTTGTGTTTCATTGATTCATTGATGGAAATGTAAGGATAAAAATAAGGTTTCATTTAAATATTGAATTTTTTCTACCGTTCCACTTTGTTGTTCCTCTATTCTCGTAAGCATAAGAGAACTTTTGCTCAAAATTAAGAAACAAACACGATGAACCAAAAAATGTAAATTTCTCTAATACCATACCTTCTGCATTACCTTGTCATCAATATTCTCTGTTATCTTACCTTTTGCATTACTATGTCATTGATGCTAGAGATTTCTATTATTCATCGATGAAATTATTCATTACCGTGTTCATAAATTGCTCGATTTCCTACTGGGATAGATCAGTCAACTACCCTAGAAAATAGCTATTACAGGCTTTAACCCTATTATACTTGTGATCTGTAAGGGTTTGAGTGTCTTGTTAAAATGTTATCTATGAGGGCTGGAGCTTAATATTTACAAACGAAGTATCGGTTTGGGATGCGATCTGCTCAATTGACTGTTGGCTTGCTGCTATTGATACCAATTATATATCGATACATCAATACTTGAACATCTGTCGCTAATAACATTTTAATTTTCAAATGTCGATATACATATTTTGTTTAGAACTGTTTCAGTTCTAATATATTTTTTTTTCTCGAAAAATTGTTGAGTTGGATCTATTTTAGGAAGATTTGTTCTATTTCGATATATTTTTTGTTCGCAATTTCCAAATATTCCAAGTATTATGTGTAAGTTTTTTTTAAAGATTTTCTTCCGCGACGTGTTTTCTTCGTCAGTGTCAGTTTTTGTATTCCATTCCGTCTAATTTTGCTAATATGGCTTGCCCGCTTATCTGCTCAATATATCTTTTTTCTACTGCTGACCTGGCATTTATCGCTTTATATTTACCGGGTTTATTGTTATGTCTGCCATCCGAAATAACTTAAACCTCCTACGAGAAATATCACAGAACTCCTACCAGCAATTACTCTGTACACTGTGTTGCAAGCATAGCTCTGCTGCAGGTATGAGTGATGATTCCCATTGAAATAATTTTTACAGAAATTGAAATTTTTTTTTTCCAAAATATACAAGAAAACGAAATGAAGGAGATAAAGGAGAGAGAGAGAGAGGAGTGAAAGAGGGTGAATAGTTACAAATGTTTTCGAATTATTACGAAATGCCATGATTTATACTATTTGAAGTCAACTATTGACCGGTAATTTCCAATTACCATCGCATTGGAAATGTTCACTATAAATTTTATTGCAATCTTCCATAACTTAAAGGGGGTAACGTTCCTCACCTACTGCTCCTGGGAAATTCTCATCCCGCATCACCTCCCTCATATCACTTGAAGCATGCAATGCAAGGCTGTGTGAGAAAAAACTTGCAGAAAAATCTACTATCAGTGACGTGGCCGTTGCTATTATTATTATTATACAATTGTTTTGTTGTGTCGTCTGGTACTAGCGTGAATGTACAATGGATATGTCACCCATCTACCCTGCAAAAGTCATACACTCTTCTCATTCTAAGCCTTGTGAAATTCAATAAATTTCCTAGGTACACACCGCAAGTCTTCCTCTACTCTACTATTCCGTGTATGACGTTAATACTACAAGGGTTAGCTGATTGGTTTATAGTAAGAAGCGGCGAGGCGACGTTCGACGTAGCAATAGTATAGTTATATGGCCATAGATGCCACAGGCCACAGCATAGAAAATGCGAGGCGATGCTTTCAAAACAAACTCACTCTACCATGCAACATAAAATAACGACAAGATACAAGAGCAGTCGCCTTCGGGCTCCATCAGAGTGGGACAGCAACAAAACAACTACTTTTTTCTGATTAATCAATGAAATCATACGAATTGCAAATGGTTCGTACGGTTGTGTGTACGCGCGTGCGAAGTGAGAACCTTATCAAAAAAAAAAAAAACTTCAGTGCTTCGCTGCCCCCATGTATATTACGGGTAAGACGAATCTTATTTTGTGTGGCGACGACGACGACGGTGGCTCCCCTCCTAGTTCAGGTATATATGGCTATGTGCCGATGTACTGCTCCATGGCTCCACGATGTGTTCAATATTCAAAAATAAACTTTGTTCTCGCACACACAGCAGTGTATGAACTGTTGTTGAGTGTGTGTGAAAACCCCCATTATTAAAATGAGGTGGCGTTGCACTGCTGTGTGGTTGAGAGATACTTATAGTGTGTCCATAGCTTTACCATTTTCAAGGCAGTTAAATTTTATTCAGTAAAAAAAAGTTTTGTTGGATATATAACTACTGCCGATTTGAAGGTGGAAAAATTTCCGTCGTCGTCGTCAGGTGGTTAAAGTTTGATCACTCTAAATTGGGTTAAGTAAGGTGGGACTGGAAATTACCTCTTAATACTGGTAATTTAAGAACTTTTAGGCACGCAATAAGAGTCAGTACATAATTAAAGGGTTACAAAATTGGAAATAGTGAGAGGAGGAATGCATTAAGTTGATTGGCAATTAAAACTTACTACACCACTACCAGACCGGAAGTAAACTGAAAAGGTTGAAATATTTTCTGAAGTAAACTAACGAATTGATTTGGATTAGGTATAAAATACATGTTCAAAAAGGTTGTTTCATTTAAAGACAGATTCTAGGTTTTCTAAAATTACACTAAGATTTTATTTTCACTAAGTTTCACAATGAGAATTTATCAAATTTCATAGAAATTTTCGGTTCATTGTACCTACAGCTAAATGTGTACATAAGAGCGTTTAGCAAGCAACACACTTGTATTTTTTTCGGAATGTAAAAACGAATCTCTTAAATCAATTTCTTTAATTTTGTTTGAACATAAATTGTGTAAAAAAATCTCTCATGGGCGTGACAAGGAATGGACATGCATTTATACAAATTAAATATTTAATGAAAACTTTGCGAATTTATTTCACACAATGATTTCTCTCTCTTTTTTTTTATCTCTCTCTCTCCCGTCCTCGCAACAGATGGCTTTATGAATCATTAGATATCTATTTTCATTTCTTCCCAGATTTCCTCATTTGCACTGTAGAATGACGTCTTTCTCATTATCCTGAAAATATAAAAGCAAACTGTTTGTTTGGTGGTGCAATTTCGGGATTTTATTGCATACGCCCTTTTAGAAATAAAGTAATTAACACACCTAAGATAAATACTGGATGGCCATTTTAGTTTTTATCCCTGAATATTTTGAAAACAATACATTGTACAAGAAAAATAGTTATATTAGGTCTTGTTTAGATTAGGGCTGAAGGAAAGATCCGAATAATAAATGTATCCGGATATCCGGATATTCGGATACTAGAATATCCGATATTTTAGATTCAAACTGTTTCGGATACTTGGATTCGGATTTCAAATCCGAATTTTTGGATTCGAGTAATGTATTCGGATACCTTACTCGAATACAAAAATTCGATTTATCCGAATTCCTTTTATATTTTGCTTTTAAAGCTAATTTTCATGGTGCTTTTCGTAGGTATTATTTGGCTGTGTTATTTGTGAAGAGAAAAATTAATGGACATTATTCTGAAAAATCGATTCGAGGTCTTTCACCTCCATCATATAAAGGTATAATAGGAATTTAGAGAAAACAAAACAACAAACTCTACTTGATAGGTCATAAAATCTTCAGTTGTTATCGATACCTTCAACGTAGGTGACAAGAAAATGAGAGTTTATTGACCTTTCGAGCGAATTTCTTGTTTATTTCTTCTAATTTCTATATTTTTACATAGTCGAGGTATATAATAACGTCCGTCATAAAATACAATATTATACAGAGTTCATACTCATAGACTCCTTAGAAACAAGAGCTACGTGGATTTACAATCTAAGGATCCGAATCCTACCGGATAATCCGATCTGAATATCTGGATCCTGGTACTAGGATCCGGATAGTTGGCGGATCCGAATTCTTTGAATCTGAGTTATCGGATAGCAAATTATATCGGATTATTCGGATAATTTATTATCCGGATATTTTCAGCCTTAATTTAGATGGCACTGTTATCCTTGAAATTGATATCGATACATCATATTGATCATTAGAATTTGTTACAATCTCAGAAAGCTTTTAGTTTTGAGTACTTATTGTTTTAGGGATATAAATTAAGATAGGACATTCTGTGTATTGTTTGAAAAAGCTAAAGCAACTGCATCGACAACTTAGGTTTTCACCAGCGAAAAAATAACATTTAAATATATTTATGTATGCCAGTGTCACAAGAGCGGGAAAATAGAATGAGATTTTGATGAAAGAAAGATTAATTGTTAAGGCGTGTGTGTAATTTCCACCCTAAACAAAATTTATATACTTTCTAACTATTAACAAATTTTTTTTTGTTGTGATGGGACCCAATTTTCACGCCCGTATCTCTTGATCACTTTGGAATCTCCTCAATAAAGAAATTTTTTTTTCTTTTATATGAGTAGGAGAATGTTTTCGAGTATTTATTGTGCTATCGATTCGATCAAGTTTCTTTAAGAAAAACAATCCCGCTCTAGAATTTTTAATGTTCGATATAATACGGAATCAGGTAAAATATAGTTTTAATATTCGGTTTTAGCATTGAACTCGTTCGGAACGGGGACAAAAAAGCTTTTGAAAGTCTTTTTTTTTTAATCAGAAAATCAAAATATTTTTGTAATTTTTAAAATCACAAATACCTGTGATATCAAATAATTTTCCCGAACGTAGTGTCAAAGTGGATCCGCAAAGGATTGTCTTAATTCAGGAAGAAATATTAATGTCAAAGGATACTGCAATAAGATTATGCAAACCATGTAAAACTATCCTATAATTTTCTGAAGAAAATAAGCTTATAATAGCTTTTCAGTTGTATTCCGAATGGATTCAATGACAGCCGTGATTATGATTTTTTTTTCGAAACTAATTTTCAAAGATCGGAAGAGCG
>QYTT01078839.1:0-20166 GCA_006980735.1 Dasypogon diadema | reverse complement strand
ATACAAACACAAGAAAAAATTAATATGAAGAAATATACACAAGAAAAAATTAGTAAGAAGAAGATACAATGACACTCGCCGGCTGAAATTTTCAACTTTGAGCAAATCTGTAACCAGCTTGAAGCTAGCTGAAAAGCTAAAGCTACAATTTTGTGTTGCCGCATTTGGTTTATATTGGTTCAAAGCTCAAGCTGGCTGAAAAGCTGGAATTGTGTTTCTGCCTTTACGTTATGTTACGTCCATTGTAACTGGGCCTTTATCGACGCCACTTGTCCCGCTTTAGAATTTACTATTTTGCAGGCCAATTGAAGAGAACTTATTCCGACGAGACGCACAAAAAGTCGAAATAAGAACACCGTTTGATTTAAATTTTAATTATGTAGTGGCAATTCACCCACGAACTGTACAAATTAAAAACGTGGAGCCACGAATGAGATATGTGTCTGCTCCGAGTTGAGATAGTCAGAAAACTCCTCTCTTTCTTCCATTTCTATGGTCCATATTTCTATGTTAATGCCGCGGGTCAAGTTGTACTCGGCTAAAAAAGAAGAAGAAGGAGAAAGAGCTTTTAGGAACTACCAAAATAAGGACGGATTTGCGTTTCTATTTGTGAGCTTGATTGCCAATCATTGCAGGATAATTTGTCTCTTCTTTTCTGAAGGAGATTTAAAAACATTATTTTTGTGTTATCATTATATTAGTCTATAACTTGGCAAACGTTTAAACGTTTTGAGCATTGCGTTTCGGGAGTTGATCAGGAATTTGAAAAGATGTCAAGTGTTGATCAGGTAAATTGTCAAATCGATAAACCAATTTAGTAGAAATATTGCATCGAAAGTGTCAGTTATTTATAGTAATAGATTACTTCGCAATAGTAGTTTTAAAAGCATTTCGGATTAATCAAGCTAATATATATTTCACTTAATGTATCTCTGAATTAGATTAAAAACAGGTAAAGATTAGATAACCACGACCGGGATCTTTTCAGCGTAAGGACCATAGACGGAGCGTTTCTGAACAAATGCATGCTAGATATTGATACCAAAATTATTTCAAAATATAACTCGCTTAAACTCAAAATATGGTACCGAACAGAAATTTTTTCCACAACATAAGGGGAAACATAGATATATTGTTTTATACAGTAGAGTCCGAACCCGTTTGTAGCAAACTTTCGGTTATTAAGTATGTATTATTATTTTTAAATAACATTCCAAAAGTTTTAGTTTACCGGTTATAACGAACTTCTAATATAACCAACAGGTTTTGGTACCGCACTCTATTGTATATCCATCCCTTGCATGCTCTAAATTTTATTTGACAGTTTCCAGGAAAAGGGAACTCATCAATTTTTTTGAATGATTTTACTAATCAATTTTCTGTACGAAATTTTAAAAATATATTTCTATTAGGAATTGGCGAAATTAAATTCTTTTTTGATTTTATGTGAAAGGTGCTCGTGTTTAACGCATGCCACATGAATTCGGGTGACGCACATATTGGCTGGACAAAACCGATCTAAGTGGGTATTTATAAGTATAATCGACAGGTTATAGTTAATGAACCAATATAATAACCTCTTACCTTTAAATGACGTTTTTGAACACTCCCTTGCCCTGCAACTACTTTTATTGCAGTATCCCGTAGAAGTCATCTCCCCTCATTTGTGACCACACACGCACTGATATTCTACCAGTCCTCTTCCATTTAAAGTGCACTTTTCAACACCACCTTGTCCTGCAATTACCGATTACATGGTTAATAATTGTAATTCTTAAGCTCAGAAAATCAGTAGTCCCAGAAATTTGAACCATCTCGAACAGATGAAATTAGATGAGCTATAACTGAAACTCTGAGCTTTTACAATCATGTCCATTTGGAACGACGTAACTGTTTGGAATCGGTTGCATATCTGGAACCCAGTTATCGTGGAACTTTTGAATCGGGTACTATTTGGGTATATGGATAGGCATTGAGCTCCTATATTCAGGTTCATTTTTCTCATAAAAGCTTTGGCCTAACGCAGTTTTTCCGAAAATTTGTTTTAGCAGTCGAAGTGTTATTATGGGTTTATTCACTGTTCAAAAATAGCTTCAAATTAAATTTTTTTTTGTTTATGGAGCGTCTCCAGCTACCTAAGGGTTCTGGAGAAACCGCTCTGCGTTCCCACTATACCACAGAGTCAGATTCTTCTAGATTTTTTCTGGTTTGTATTTTATTGTCGTGTCTTTGAGATGACCCAATGCGTTTTACGAAGTCTTGAAAAGAGGTTTTTGTATATTATAGATTGTTATTGTTTTATCCAAGCACATTAAAGTCAGATCAACATTTCCTCCTAAGAGTCGCATAAAATTTACTTAACTAAATGGCGACCGCCATGTTCTTGACACTTATTCTAAACTCCAAAGTGCAATACTTCGAGAGAATTCTCTCTGAGATTCCCATTCGCTTACTTCCTGCCATCCCCCATGTGCAAGCATAGTCCAGATTTTTCGCTTTTATCTGACTGAGCTACAATATACCTCTAAAATTACGTAGAGATATCAAGATCTTCGTATCCGCCACGTGTAAGCCTCATCAAATAAACCACCACGTGCAAGCCTCGTCCCATGTTCGTCATTGTTAACAGTTATCAGCTGCCCCGTAAGTTTAATTGACGAGTGCTGCTGGCGCCATTGTTTTAAGTCATGTAGTCTGTTACAAGAGCTTTTGCTCCGACATGTGAATTGCAGCCCTTGTCTTGAATAACTGTTGTCCTATATGATTGGTCGTTTGCTCATAATTTTCTTTTTTTCATTTGACATTCCGTGTTCCACAGGGGGTACAATTCATGCTATTATTTGAGCGTCCACGATTGCCCCCTTGGAGGGTTGATACGAACACGACGCTGGGGTGTCTGGGATCATTAGCAAAGAAAAACACATCTTTCACGGAACAACGCGGGCGGAGAATCGAACTATTCAAGACGTAAAAGGGCCCAAAAGACATACATCACGTAACGAAGAAACGAAAAGCCAAACCATGTGGCAGACGCGACAGAGGGGACGGAACGATGTGGCCGGCGGGGGAGGCGCCCGCATGAGGTTGTAGGAGGTGGACGGTGGTTCTGGTGCAACTGAAATTTTAAGAATTTACCCAATTTCACTTTTCAGTTGATCGGAAGTTCCTTAACTCCTTTCATTCATTTTCACGTGAAAGTTAAGAAGGCAATAAAGCAGGGTATATGCAACTATTTGTATTTAGTTTAGTATACATACTGTTGCGGTTGGGGATGAAAAAGGCTACCAAGAAGGTAGCCTGAAGATAGGGTTGCCACTTCTCCCGATTTGACGGGAGGTCCCAGTTTTTTATCACAACCTCCAGCTCTCCAGTTTTATTAATCATTCCTCCCGTTTTTTGTCAAATTTCAATTCAAATTAAAAAAGTCCATTTATCTATGTTGTCTATTAATTCGATACCAAACCGGTCCGATGTAATCATATTAGCTTCAGTATAAACGCTTTTCTTTTTGAACTAAAAATTGCAGCAAACTTCATAGAATACACACATGCACACATATGTACATGGATGAATACTAACTACTTCTCAAGATAATTCAAATTTAATTCAAAAAGTTTGAAGTAAACTACTCCAAAATAATCAACTAAGAGAGTTAGAAAAGATTGTCCAGGTAATTCAATACCTGTTTCAAACGCGTTTGTGGAGAGATTTTTCGATGGTGGAAAATCTTTGGACAGATGAAAGAAATAAAATAAATACAATAAAAGCGGAAATTTGCAAAAAAAATAAATTTTACTTATAACTGCCAAAATTGTATTTCTTGAGGTCATCTGAAGGTGAAAGTATTCTTAAATTAAGCCAAGGAGCTGAAAAGTACCAAAATCTGTGAATTTGTACTTATTTTAATATATACATGCGTACCTTTATAAATTTACATACGAAAATGTTTATGTTTCTCAAATATATTTTTTATTTTGTTGATTTATTTTTTAATGAAACATAATTTTAATTAGTTTAGCTCTGCGAAAACTCACGCGAGCCTCATGTTCTAGGCTTAGCTAGCCCAGAGACACAACGGAGGACGGCATGTGGCGGAGCGGCATGCTTGTACAGCTAGGCCTTGCGGAGAGTGTAGGGTGGGTTCACGGGTTCACCCGAACCGCCGCCTCCTCCGTATCGCCCATAATCATACCGCGTTCTTAAAACAGGGAAAAAAGGATAGGAAAACGAAGGCTAAAGGGGAAGGACCTGAAAAGAAGAACAATAACAAAATTAAAAATGAAACAAGGAAAAAAGGGGGAAAGGGGAGAAACTTCGAACCCTGTTGACGAACAAGAGGATGGACATCCGTTTGGTCTCAGACAGGGATCTACATGGACAAAAACAAATTCAAATCTTGGAAACTGTCAGATCTGTGAAGACCCCTTGGCCTGTACAAATTTAACACGATATGAATGTAATTAACTTATTAGTAATAGTATATTGAATCAACTTAATCTCAAAATATTACATCTCTTATAATCTTACTTCAGTCTAACGGAATAATGAAACGAACGACCAAAAAAAGTTAACTACTTGCAGCTATTTCTGTCACCACCCGAATGAAAATTGCTTCTATTCTTTCGACTTCTTTTAGGTCTTACTGCACACAATATTAATTAATTCTTTAAACTTGTTCTATTATGGTAGTTAATGATTTAAATTCTTGTTAGTTCACTGCAATTTTCACGGCAAAATCAAGCGTAAAACTAGTTGCATGTGGATATCCACAGGTCAAATAGAGAATAGAAAACATATTACAGGTAATATAAACAAAACTGGGGATAATGATCGTAAAATTGCGTATATATACTTATCGACGGTTAAGATGATTTTGGTTAGTTAAGGGAGTCAGGTATTTATATCGTGCACCAGTAGTATCCTTGTCTATCTAATTACTTCAAGTACTTCAATCACTTCACATCTAAGAGAAAACTGTGCTCCCGCTATTTTGATTACAATTTATACAACCTACGGGGGTGGGAAGGCGGGTTACTATACGATAGTTCGAAGATAACGCAAATTTTCTATTCAACGCCAGACGATTATTTTTGAAAGCCATGCTCAGCAAAGTTATTTGGTGGTCTGGGAAAGCGAGACGCTGGGTCTCAGTCGACTGAGGTTTGTGGTGCGCTGCCGTTACTCATTTAGAAAATTCTCACTTTCTGACAGTTAAGCTAGGGTAGTCCTTTCCCCGTGTTCACTACTTTAGTGACCTCTGGGAGGGGTTCGGGCTCCGCCTTCATACTTTAAAATATAACTAATCTGTACCGAAATGGAAGGGACATGTGTTCCCTACCTGCCCATGCCACGATGGAAATGACGAAGCAACTCAACGCCCAGTCCGTCTTTAGCGGCTGCACGTTCACCTCCACAAGTTGATTTTTCACATTTTCTATTTCTTTCTAATTAATTTTTTTTTCAAAAGTTTTTCAAGGTCGCTGATTGCGAATCCAGAGCCGAATTTCAATAAAAAATGGCGGATTCAATATGGTGGACAAGATTTTCTAAAGATCAATGGAATGTTAGCAAAATGACGGATATACAGGGTGTCCCAAAACTCAACGTTAAGCCGGGACCAGTGGATACACCAGTTTATAAGAGTTCATAAAAAATAAAAAAATAAAAATTCATGTCTGATCATTTTTGAGATTCAGACATTTTTTTGTGAATTGTGAAAATTGTATAAACTTGACGAAAGATAATGTTTTTTAAAAAAGTATGCAACTTTTGATATTATTTAGAATTGTGACAAATAGCAGGGTTATTCAGGATTGCAATACTATGCAAAAGTATGCGAATTTGTAGTCAGAGTATCTGAAAGTAGGGTGCAGGGTAGCGATTTCCACAATTCACAAAAAAAAAAAATACCTGAATCTCAGAAATGATGAGACATCTAATTTTTTTTTATTTTTTCATGAACTCTTATAAACTGGTGTATCCGCTGGTCCCGGCTTCACGTTGAGTTTTGGGACACCCTGTATAGGTTTTTGGGGCTGAAGATTACGAATTTAACCTTACGCTTAAGAATTAAACATGGCGGATTAATATGGCGATCGTGAATGTTAACTTTTTCAAGAGTTTCTCGATTATCATGAAAATAAGTCCATATGGGTTTTCGGAGGTTGCTGATTTCGAATCAGCTGCGAATATATGCAGGTCTAAACCAATTATAGCTTCTTTCCTTGTTTAATGCTACTCACTCTCTTTAAAGACTTTGCTGTTACAATCCGAACCATTTGGGCAGCACCTTTTTTGCCAGATGTCGTTAAACTGATGCTAGCCGGAAACGATAACTCTTCCGTGGTATACCTTTCCACCAAAAGTAAAACTTTGCCTTTTAGATTGACTTCCAACTTTAGCGAACTTTATGTGTGGAGGCCACAGCACTGGAAACACTTGTAATCGGCTGCATTTCTTCCACTTATCAGCAAACTTACTGTTTAAGCTTTTCACTATTTTTGGACGTAACTTGCGTGAAGAAGAAAATCATTTATAATAATTGAAATTGCTATCATCTCCTTGACAACAGACCTCGAAAAGTGCGCTTCTTGACACGGACATGACAACTGAAAAAGCGCTAGATATTAATTGTTTGCAAATTTTTGCAATTAATTTCTTGTATAATGAAGTAAACCACACTACAGAAACAGAAGGTAAAATAAATCAAAACAGATCCGTTCAGATCTGTGAATTGTGTCCTTTATATATCTATGTTAGTAGTAATAGTAGTTGCAGGGCGAGGAGGTGCTCAAAAGCGCAACTTAAAGGTAGAAGGGGCGCGATATCTCGGAAACTAGACAAGATATCGGTACATGTTTGCTTTCAAATGAAAGCACGACACTGTAATAAATTGTAGCAGTTGCAGGGCGGAAGATGTTCAAAAGCGTCGTGGAAAGTTTTAATCTCGCTTTTGAACACCCCCTCGCCATACAAGTGCTACAAAATTTCCTGTATTTTCCGTATTTATGTAGTGGGGGTTTACACTGCAGGAGTTAGGGAAGGACTTCCTGGAAATTCCTGAAAAATAAGAAGAATGACATACCTTGCGCTTTCAAATCCACAAATTATATTTGCCGTCTGCCAACAAGAAAAGTGCAGGCAGTTCAAAGCTACTGTGAAATCCTGAACTTTCCTGCAGGAGATGAAATTAAGACGTCAGCAAGGTTTAAACGTCAAATCGAGTTAAGCAACGACTTTTTCCAATTTCCTGACGAGGAATTGTAATTCCTGCAAGTAAGTTGCAAGTTGCAGAATTTCTTATCTGTTTGGGCCTTTAAACAGCTGACATATGAACGGAAATCGGTCTTTTGAATGGCGTAGGGTGGGAACTCGGTTTTCAGTTTCAACCTGGGCACGTCAGAGTTCCATTTGAATCGCCATCCTGTTCGGTCGCTCCGTCCTCGTGCGGGCTGTAATTTATTCTCTTCAGTTGCAGTTTTGATAATGTCCCAATAAGACGAAACGCGTCAACTCCAGTTTTGAAATTTCAATTTGAACAAAATTTGTGGAAATTAGCAAGTGCCAGACAAAAGAACAACAATCATATAACAAATTTTAGCAAAAATTACATTTTTCTCGAAATTTTCTTCAAATGAATTATTATGTAACCTATAAATCTTCTGTACAAAGCTTGTAACGTACCTAGACTTCTAATGACTATAAAAGACATTGCTGCATTTCGAAATTACTTTATTGTTTTTACTTTAATGGGTCGCAAATTTAGGATTTTTAATCTACAAGTGCCTCCTTCTGACTGAATACAAGAATGTATAATATAAAAGGATGAACCTTTTGTGTTCGCATATTTAATGAACCCATTTATGCCCGGAGTATCTAATGATTTAGGGGTGCGGACATGTTTAGAGCTTGTTTAAAAAATGTGCAGTAAAGACTTGAAAATGTGTTTTTATGCATTTCCAAAGGTTCTGCGACGCAAAATGCCAATGGGTTAGGTGGTTTTTCACCCTTTGGGCATAAATGGATTGAAGCAGATGTTTGACTTGCACTTATTTAATGTGCAATTACGCTCTTGAATTTAAGTATTTTTCCCCTATTAAAAAGTAATTTTTTCAATGTGCGCTCTTAACAGCTTAAAGTGTGAACAGCAGTATGTATTACCTAATTCATTAATTTTTGGGCAACTTCGTAGGATTAATCGTTGGATAAAAGTGAAAATGAAAATAATTTTTGGAATAGAGGTTATTCAGGGCCTATTCCAATCCAAGTCTTCGTCTTTGCCTTTATCTTGTTAGAACAGTTAATGACGTCAGTTATCTACGCCATGTAGCTTGACTAGTTTGTATAACACTTCATCAAGTCAACGGCAGACTTGATTTCATGAAAATTATGAATAATTTTAGTAAGAAAACACGAAAAATTTAACTTAATTTTTTATTTAAAACAAATTAACAACCTATAATAATTAAAATTAAGTCAAAAAATGTATAATCTCTCTAATATTAACGTAGCAGTACCTCTTATGGTCTGCTACTTTGTATTTTGATTGACCTATGGTGTTTCACCTAGGTCATGTAGGTAGGTGCAGAGGCTCATAAACCTGTACACCAGTTTTCCTTAAAAACTCTGTCACTCTAGAGAAGAACAACACCTTTCACTGTGGCACTTGACTTTATTCAAGAGAAAACACCTGCACTGTTTACTGGTTGCACTACAACGGATCATTTCCAAAGTCAAAGCAGTTATAATTTAATATCTCAAAAATTGGCTAAAACTAATTCTCCCACGGCAAGGCAAGGCCAGGGCCGTCTTAACATTATTGGGCGCCGGGGTTCGAAAATCAGCCTGTGCCCCCCTTGCCAACAAAAAAATAAATAAAACTTAATTTTTGTGTTCCATTTTTTATTTAATACTTGTCTAATAATGTCTACAATTAAATTAGGTACATTTTCAAACATCAAAATTAATTTTACTGGCTTTTAAGTTGGTAAACTTTTTAATCATATCGTCTGTTTTGCAACCTACTTTCGATTCGATACTTATTATGGCCAAATTTGTCAATCTATCTTGGGTCATGATTGATCGTAAGTAGTTTTTAATTAATTGCAATTTCGAAAAGGACCTTTCGTCTTCTGCTTTCGCTTTAATTGTAAGATCGCCGTGTTAAGTAGGAAAAAATAAAAATTTATTTTAAATTTTGTTTTTTGGTATAATATGGGCTCATCTGCAGCCTCGGAATTAAAATGTCTTTTTCGGGGACGTGGACGAACAGTTTCTGTGAATTCAGGTTCACATTCTAAATCTTCAGCAATTAGTTTTTTGAATTTTCTGGCAGAGTCGGGATTCTTGTTATTAAAGTTCGTTGATCTAAATTGGCTTGCACATTGCAAGTCGCAAGGCGAATATGCCGAAAGCTGCATGAGGCGTATTTTGTAAACAATATTGGTACCTATATTTTTATAGGTATAATGAATGTTTGTTAAATAATTTTCAAAACTGATTACGCATGGTATGTGCAGGTATAAGACGATCGGTGCGCCCCCTAAAACCCTGCGTAATATTTTTATTTCATTTTAACTGCACAGCTGTGCATTGCTACGTTGGACTACACAGTTAGGCTGAAAACGCAATCGACGCAGCAAGCTTCATGGCGCTGAGGCTTACTTCTAAAGCTAAATGAAAGCATCAAATTCGGAAGTGGCAACTTTACAGTGATATGTCAGGGTAGTGTTACTTTTATATTGTGGGCAAATATTATTGCACATAAACTCATTCTGCCTCATAAAATCGATTAGTTGTTCCTCCATTTCTTCCTTACCTTCTCCTAAAATTCTTTTTACTTCGATGTCACCAAAAACAATAAACAAATGTCAAACATTTTGTCTCTCCTGTTGGCAAACATGTAAGCAGCAAGCATCAAAATTTGAACTTTCTCAAACTGAGCAGCAAGCATCTTGGCAGTAAGCTTCATGATGCTTCGAAAGTCTTTCGCCATATGATCACTGTTGTTTAAAACCGAGCATCAAGTGTGAAGCTTGCTGCACCGAATGCGTTTTCAGCCTTAAAACTGTGCTTTAGAGGAGCTAATGATATCATTTGTGTGATTGCACAAACCCCAGGGAAACCATCAAGTAGAGATCCACTTTCATACAGAAAAGTGATCAAAAAGCTTTTGCTTTGGGTGCCCCCAATGTAGCCCTAATACTTCATGTTCAAGAATTTCAGCATTGATTCAGTAGTGTTCCCTCCTCACCTCGACCCTTGCCATCTTAGAGAGCTTTGAAAGCTCGCTGTAATTGACTGTTCTGAACTTATTACTCTAGATGGTGATTTATATATACTTTAACTCGAAAAAATGACGTTCTTTTGAAGATGGAGGCTCTTATTGTTCAGTAAAACAGGCTCTTTGCCTCTCTTATGTCACTTGCGAGCAAATCTATTACTGCAATGCCTTCAAATAATGTGTCGCAACCTGCGCTTTCATGTTATACCACGTATCATTATTTTGGCCCAAATAAACTTGAATTAATCATTCCGATGATCAAGTGGTTCATTTTTCATTTCCTTTTTAATTTCTATGCCATTTTTAGACGTAACTCCTTACCGTTATTACAATTTGAATTACTATCACTTTTTTTTCCAGAAAAGGGCATTTAACAAACTTAAACACGACTTAGAGAGCTTTCGTGAATTGATACTTTTGGTAAATTCAGTACTCAAGTGGGACAAAAAATTTTATCCTGGCGTTATATTCGGCTTAGTGTCCACCTTCTATTTGGTCTTGTGGTATTTGGACTTATCGATACTAACTCTCACCTCCTTGGGCTTACTCTTTGTCACAATTTTTGACTATACATTCCCGCTGCTATCCAAATGTGTTTTCAAGCCAGAACATTGGACAGGTGCTCAGGAAAATAAATTTGAAGAAGTGTGCAATGAGATCTGTTCAACCAAATTGAAATTTTGCTCCTACTATAATTCCTTATTTACTGCCAAGGAAGAAAAATCGGCAGTGGTAAGTTTGCTATCAACTTATGCTATTTCAAAAATTGTTTAACTTTTGGTTTTTGCAGTTTCTGATCAGCGTATCCGTAATTTTGATAACCCTTGCGTGGATTGGGTCGGTTATAGACAACTTGTTCTTGACATATATCACAACACTATTTTTAGCCCTTTATCCTGGATTGCAGCATCATGGCTTCATTGGCACAGTAAAACAGAAATTTGGGATGTTAATTTCAACTAAATTGCAGCAGCTAAAGGAGAAGGCAAATAAGAAAGAATAAGTGTTTTTTAAGAACCGTATTTAGTAGCTCTAGTCTGTAAGAACAATGTGGTAATGCTATATAATGGGAAATATTTCACATCAGATCCAAAAACTTTGATTATTTGAGCTTAGGTAATTAAGGATACTGAACGCTAGCATGATTTGCACACTTACCCTCAATACAAGTTTTGCGTAGAGTTCAAATATGTTTACCGCATGTTTTGCAAGCAGGTCTTGATTAATAGCAGCAGTGCCATTCTGTCGTGATATCAGATTAAGCATTTCATTTACATTAAAGAATACTCAAGCACATCTCACCTCCATTTTTACCTTAATTAATTTATAACGGAATAACATAGGAATATGATAACAAAAAGTATCATCAAATATTATAAGAGTATTCGCATGATGTACGTCACTCTCTTATTTCAATATTTTGTTAAGTTCGCTTCATTATCCACACTTGTGTAGACTGTAAGATTCTTATCGTGAATTTATAAATCTAAAACGAAATCACATTATATTTAGTTATTTAAGATTTTTTGTGATTTTATTGTAATTTAATGAGGAAATGTTTAAAATAAAATGAGATAATTCGATAAAACCTTATAACATCAATCAATAGAACAAATAATTTTGCTTTGTAGAGAAACAAGTAATTTCTAAGTAACTACTACTCGGTTATTGCTAGACATGTAAGCAAAGACTACATTCTCTGTCTACTTACGTATATTGCACACATGTTTTGGGTTCTGCTGAAGGTTTTTGTTTTTCTTATTTGCAAGCACCCCTTCTAAATTGCAGGGTAACGTTAGGAATTTTTTATGGGTTTATTTCAAACCAGAACGATTGTCTTCCTTGATGATAAAGTATCGCCTCTTATTTCATTGTTATTTCCTAAGAAATGTTCAGAAGTCCACTGCAAACTCATACAAGCCAAGATAATCCTCCAAATCCGCATCGCGCCTAACTCGATACACTTTTACTTTCCGACAATTCATAAGGTTTGTTCAACGAGCTGCTCTAGGTTGAGCTGGAGCCAAATCGAGCATGATCTACGTTCAATGAGACCGAAAAGTTGCTCTAACTTGCCCGAAACTGACCTGCTCTAAAGTGAGCTGGGCTGCCCAATTGTGCTCTGAAAAATTATCAGATCACTTTCGAGCAGACAAATGAGAACTGTCAAAACAAAATTGTGGGAGGAACAATTTGTTGTGTTTGAGAAAAATTTGAATTTTTTAAGAAAATAATAGTGAAGAGAGTGCCTTTTTAAACATTTGAAAATATATAAGGAATAAAGTGGTGGAATATATACAGTGGGTCAAACGAACAATCGGACAAGGTTAACACAAAATATATGGAGAATGAATAACACGATTTTGTTGATATATAGCTCATTTTTCTTCTGTTTTCCTATATATTGAAAATATATTTAAGAATTATACATACTTCAAATCATATGAAAAAAATCAAAGAAAATAACAAACAAAATTCATTTTTCAAATCAAACAAATAATTGGACAAAATATAAAAATTAACAAATTGTGGAAAAATATACTAATTTAGTATTGGGTGGCAAATATATTTGACTATACAGCTACTACAGCTTTAATTCGCTTTGGCATTGATTTGACGAGATTTTGACAAAATTATGGTTCGATAATATCGCATTCATTCTATAATGCTTCTTTTAACTGACTTAAATTATTAAATGTTCTGTTGTACAGCCTCTTTGCAAGTTCCCCCCATAAATGCTCGATGACGTTCAAGTCTGGTGACTGGGCAGGTGTTTGCAGTGGTTTGGAGCAATTATGTATAAGCCAAAGCTTTCCGACCTTCGGATCGCTATCTTGATAAAAAGTAAAGTGCTGCAAAATGCCTAATTTTTCTGCACTTTGTTTAACATTTGCTTTGAGATTGTTGAAATAAATAATTATGTCCATTTTACATTCAATAAAATGCAAATTGTCTACTTCCGCTCTTGACATGCATCACCAAATCATCACAGACACCCCTCAATGCTTTACATCAGCCCGGGTATTTGTTTTTATCGAATTCAGTGTTGGGTTTTAGCCACACGTAGGACCTCCCATCCGATCCATGTAAGTTAAACTTACTCTCATCAGCTCATCAGTAAATAAAACCTATTAATTATAATTAAAACAATTAACTAGATAATCCCTTTACGGCTTTCCAAAATTCGTCATCTTTCAGCAAATATTCCATGGGAAATTTTAGTCGAAGTTTTTTATTCATTGGGCTTATAACTGGCTTCTTCCTAGAAATTCCCCCATGGTAAACGTGTTTTCTTAAAACGTTTCGCACAGTTTCAACACAGACATCCTTTTTTCTATGTAATCTTACATAAAATTTTTCAATTCTTTGACTGATTTTAAAGGGTTTTCTTGCACTTCTTTTATAAGTCGATCATTTATTGTTCTTCCCTGGCCTTGATGCTTTTATTTTTTATTCTATTTTCATTACGATATCTTTTAATTATATCATGAACAGTTGAATGACTTCTTCCAACCATGTCTCCCATTTTCCGTTGTCGTTCTTCATACAGTTTTATCACTAACTGTCGAAATTCAAAAGTTCATTGTTTTTCATTTCGAATTACAACTCGTTGCCTCACTACCAAACATCAATTGAATGCAAACACGGAATACTTAAAGCGACGGATGTGAATTCACAAGAATTTCTAGGAAAATCCGTTTCTTTTGCAAGTGTTGCCACATTTGTTTAATTTGTCCGATTATTTGTTTGACTTGAATTTTATTTGTTATTTTCTTTGATTTTTCAAAATATAGGAAAAAAGAAAAACCAACAAAATCGTGTTATTCATTCTCCATACATCTTGTGTTTTACTAAAGTGTTAACCTTGTCCGATTATTCGTTTGAGCCACTGTAAGTGTAAAAAACATAATCATTTCAATATGACCTAATTCAGCTCAGAAAATTTCAGATTTGTGTTCAATGAACTATTTGCTCTATGCTGCTTTTCTTGCTCAACTTTAGTTTGGACAGCTGGACGCTGGTCTGAGCTGCTCTGCTCTACTTTCAGGCTCGTTGAACAAACCTCTAAACTCAGCCATCACTCCTTAGAAATTGCGCACAAACCGAATTTAAGTTTTCTCGAATGCAACTTGAAAAAATTGCATAAGTAAAAGTCAGTGTTTATTCACTCAAATTCAAATATTTAGTGGAAATTTCAGCATTTGATAGGAAAAATAGTAAATGCTTCCACTAAAAGCATTTGCTAACTTTTTAAGTAAAAGCTTAAATTTTCATTCGCATAAATAACCAGTATTTCCTACAAAAATCAAGTAAATAACATTCGCTGGGTTTTATTCATTTGACTCATTGAGAGTTGCTTTTATCAACACAAATTTGAGTACAAATAAATAATACACGTGTAGTAGCTTCTTTTATGCCATTTTTGGCCATATGTATAATTTCTGGACCCTGCGTGGTCAACTTCTGTTTATGGTGGAAGAGAGATCAAATGTATTTGAAGGCACAATAGAGTAGTAAAAAATGGGGGGTGTGGAATTGGATAAATATTAATGGGAAATACTGCGAATAGTTGACCGATTATATTTGTTTTGAGTTTCCATTATTCCCATTCTCTATAACTTTTTTCCATTATTACCAAATTAAACCTTATATAAAATTTATCTGAAAAGGATTATTGTTGACAGTACGAATTAATGTCAAATCGTTAAGACGCGAATGCATGCATTGGAATCCTTCTGCATGAAAAGCATGCAGCGCGTTGAGGTATGCAACGCGCGCACGAGTGTATTGGAACTACACCTTTAAGCAAGGGCGGCGTTTCTGATAATATTCTCCGAACACTCTGGATGCAGCGACAGACCATTCTAGCGAGCAGTTCCAACTAAGACGTCAGCAAACTAGCAGAAATAGTCGAGAAGATTTCAGAAGTGTCATCAGCTTCATTCTGATCTCTCATACCGTCAATTTTGCCAGCCGTCATCGGTGAGTCACAAAGGAGGGAACAGGCCACTGTCATCTAATATGACGGCTATCAGCTCATTCAAGAGCCCTGCTTAGGGCCTGTAAACTCAAGAATTATGAATGCTCGGTTGAGATCACTAGCCCTGCTTTAACTTTAAAATCAATGCACTTGTTTTCTGCCCTTACCTTAGGACCTTACCGTGGGTCGGGGTCTCAGGGAATGAGAATAACTATTTCATTCCTTAGGATTACACTTGCATACCTAGAAGACATTACCGTGGGTCGGGGGTCTTCAGTAGTTGCACTCATTAATGGTTTAACTTTTACACTTTCACTGGCTAACTTGACTCTAACTGAAGGAAATCGATGATTTGTTAAAGTTAACCAATCAGAATATTTCATAAATTTCGAAAGAAAAAAATGCTGTCGCCAGAAATATCATTCAAGTACCTTAAAATATGCACGAGACCAATATTGGTTACTCTACATTTTTGTACATTTGTACATTATGTCAACGCATTTATGCACATTTATATGTCACCAAGTAAGACACAGGAAAAGCTAATTACGCTCGTGCTTGGGGTTAACACGAGACCAGTTTGTTTGCGTTTAAGAACTTGCTTGGATGAAATCTGATATGTGGAAATTTTAAATGAGGTAGAAAACTCATAATGAGGACTGAATATGACTTGTGCATGAAGGTCTTGCTTCAAGTGTTTAATTTATTGGGGTAGGTTGGAAATTGTTTGGTAATATGATTTTGTGAAGTTCTTGAGTTTAATTTACTGGACTTTGGGATCCTGAAAATGAGAATGTTAAGAGTTGAATACGATTTATGTGGGTCGTCATATTCTTGGGTTTAATTTATTAGAATTGGTTTGGGATCGTGCATTTAAGGACAATGGAATTTACCTTGCTGATATAGTGCATTGCATATTACAGGCCTGTCACTATAGGCGAGCTTCGCAGATTCCTTGGTATGGTTAATTTTTGCAGACAATTCATACCCAAGGGAGCAGAAACTCAAACTCCTCTTCTTTCTCGTCATTCTGGTAACAAAAAAATGACAAGACACTCATCCAGTGGGCGCGACAGCTCATTGCAGCCTTCGAGCAGTGCAAGCAGGCCTTAATGAACTCAACTCTTCTGGCATATCCACCAGCGCATGCATCATCGGCTTTGATGGTATACGCCTCAGATACAGTTATAGAAGCAATTGTGCAACAACAAACTTTAAAAGGAAGGCAACCCCTGGGATTCTTTCTCAGAAGCTTTCATCTGTACAAATCAGATACAGTGCCTAAGGTAGAGAGCTTTTCAATGCGTACTCAGCAGCTAAGCACTTTCAACATCTACTCGAAGGATGTCAGTTAGTGTTCTACACGGACCACAAACCACTAACGTTTGCCTTTCAGCAAAAAGCTGAGAAGTCATCCCCACGACATCTTACGCACTTGAGTTTCATAGGACAATTCACGACAAAAATTTGTCATTGATAGAAGCAATGCTGCAGCAGACACTCTGTCAATAGTTAATGCTATAGTTCCGCCCTCACCCATCAATTCTGATGACTTTGTAAGGAAACAACAGATCGATGAAGAACGACAAAATCTTCTCAACTGTACAACATCGCTGCAATTAGAACAGCTGACGCTTCCCAACTATACTGAGCAACTGTTCTATGATATCTCCACAGGTAAGGCCTGCCCACACATACAAGCACCACAGCGTATACAAGTTTTATACACGATATACAACTTGTCACATCGAGGCGTGAGGACAACATGACTGATGACCCCTTACCAAACGATTCGTCTGGCCAAGCATCAACAAAGACAGCCGTACTTGGACAAGGGCATGCATCACTTGCCAAAAAACAAGATACAACGGTACATGAGAACTCCAATTGTTGATCTTCCACTTCATGAAGGACGATTCCAGCATATGCACTTGGACATCATAGGACCCCTACCTTATTCCAATGACTTGACCTCTATGTTCTTATGTGAATAAACTGCTCCACTAGATGGCCAAAAGTGATCCCCATAAGTCACATTACCGCCGAAGCTGTAGCGGGAGTTTTTTATCTGGCTGGATTTCCAGATTTAGAATCTCCAAAGAAATCGCCACGGTTCAAGGATTTCAGTTTGAGTTAGCATAATTCGATGAACTAGCACTTCTTGGCATTAAAAGAAACCGTTCATCACCCTATCACCCTAAACTCCCCACGCCAAACAACTCCAGCAGAAGTCGTTTATGGAACTACACTCAAGTTAACTGGAGATCTTTCAACGACCTGACAGCCTGGAGATATTTGTGCAAAATCTCCGCAACTTCATGAACTTACAACTAGCACAGCGGCAACGGCATGGCACACATAGAGTCTTTATCCATAAAGAGCTAATAGATTGCACACATGTCTTCGTTCGCAATGGCACCGTCGAACCACCTTTACAACAGCCTTCCGATAGCTGGCACTGGAGGGAAAGTAATGTGGCAACACTCTTCGTCACGTATGAAAAACCTTTTTTCGTTTAGCTTATAATTAGCACTTAAAATTTTTGTTTGGTGTGTAAGTTATTGTAATATTCTCAATAAATTTGGAGAGTTCTGATCTCGAACCACGTGTTGTGAGGGAGATTTTGATAAAAAATATTCTGATTTAGCGGTTTAGGCGTTGGCAGAAGTCATAAACTGTGATTATAAGTGCTGGAGATCTTTGCTTTTGCAAGCATTCTCTGTCCTTGTTGCGCAAGCTCAGGAGGCGTAACAAAATTTTGGCAGCGGTGGAATCCAAAATCGTCCCATCCGGATGCCAAAGAATAGGTCGCCAATTGCCTATTCAAATTCAATGAAAGTAGCGGGGAAGCCTGAAATAGGAGGCCCCGGAAAAAAATAGGAGAAGCCCTTTTCAGAGTTCAACGATAGATCCGCGAAGCATCGACGACAAGGGCAACGCAAAATCAGGACGTTGCAGAGGATAACAGTTATGCCCCTGCAACAAGAATGGCAGCGGAAAATCAAGCGAGGAGAAGGAAGACCACCACGAGCTGCTGAGGAGGAATATCCGGTATGCTTTCAAGAGTATATGAAGCTGCGTGTGCAGAGGGAAGGATTTAGTAAGATGAGATAAGAATTTATAACATTTGTCAACATTCACAAAATGGGTTATCGCCTCCGCACTCTCTCTCCCTCTCCCTTTTCAGGTATTAATAGGGCATCCTGAGAACATCCGGGCCACCAGAATGCGTGGGTGGTTGGGACACCGGCCCAGAAGGGGGAGTCAACACCTCCTGGCTCCCCCCAACGTCCACAGGTTAGGGAGCGTGAACCAAGCTACCGGGTCCTCCCTTTTCCCCCTTTTTTCTGTTTTTCTTATTTTTATTTTATTTCAGATCCCTCCCCCTTTTTGGTCTCCCTTTTCCAATCCTTCTCTTTTTTTTAGATGCGGCATGATTTTTCTGCTGCTGGGGATCGGAGGAGGCGGCGGTTTTTGGTTCAAAGAACCCACCCCATCACTCCCGCGATGCTAGGCCTCAAGCTTATCGCCCCCCATAAGCCCCTCCGTTGTGTCTCTGGGCTAGCTCAGCCTAGAGCATGAGGCACGTCCATTGAACTGCCCAGAGCACGCTACCATCATCAGGTTGCCTTTGGCAGCCTCTCTAATTCCCCATACGCAATAACCTTCAATATTTTCAACAACCGTTAATTTATTTAAAACATAGTTGACGTGCAAATACAAAAAAAAACATCTACGTAATCTATCACGCCTACACAAAATATAACTTAACGTATCACATTTATGGGTCTTATTATTGAATCCGTCGGATCGGAAAACTTTACCAATACCCATTAAAGTACTAGAAACTGGAAGAGTGATACTATTTGCTTTACTGTGACTGCAAAGGTATTGCAACAAAAAGCAGAGGCAGAGTGTGTTTGTATTTTCACATCTCTTGAAATAATTAAAAGCCCCCATTAAAATTGTAGACGACCCACAACACTGTGTTTCGTCACTATGGGCATTTTACTCACCTGTGAAAAGAGATTCCTTTTTTCTTAGAATTCCACGGAGTGTTTGAGCACTTTATTACACTACACTTCATTTTTAAATAGTATTTACTCAATAAAGAAAAATATCTGCACAAATTAATCGACTAACGCCACATTTCAATAATTTTTAAAAATGACAGTTAGAAAAATGCTGGTACATGCCTACTTTTTGCTCTAGGACCTTGTCGAAAAAAGGCCTCAGGCCAACATGGGAAGTTTGTATTAGCACACCGATTCCTTATAACTCTATTACTTCAATGCCAATACCCTATATTTGTTTTTGTAAAGCAACAACAAATACAGGGGATCCACAACTGTTTCCGATCCGGCGAATTCAATAAGGCCGTAATAAGGAGGGGTATAAAGGTTTAGGGGGTTTTAGAACTTTATACCCACCCTAAATCTTTATTTAAATTTGAAGAAATTATTTTATTTATTGAAATTCGATTTTTTGTTGACGTTTTAAAATTTCTTTTATTTTATATTTTCAGCCAACTTTTAAAATCTTCAATTTTTCCTTTTATTTTTAATAAAAATCTTTTATTTATTATTTGATACTTTTTATTATTATTTACACTTATTTATTATTATTAATTTCCGGTGCGGATTTAATTATCTGGTAGCACTAATATCTTTTACCTCCTCTACCGGATTGTAATCAGAATAAAACTAAAAACTAATACAGACTTTTTGACAATAAATATTTATACAAATTTCAAGTTTCTATGTGAGTTAAATGTAAAGTTTTTCAAAGTGTCTGTGTCTAAAAACTGATGTGATGAATTTTATGAATTTTTGTGCGCAAAAGCAAAGTGTCCTAAATAAATACATTACTGACAAATAAATTTAGACACAGCAGATTACACTGC
>QYTT01078838.1:0-13936 GCA_006980735.1 Dasypogon diadema | reverse complement strand
TTGGCCATACTTCTTTGTGTACGGCTGACGCCGCGAGGTTAAACGACGCTTAAAGCGTTGTCTTTGTCCACTAATTTGTTTTCAGCCGCTATTGCACCTGACTGTTAATTTCACTTAATTGAATTTCAACGTGTCCTTCCACGATATAATTATGCACTTTGCCCAATTTAGGCAATAGAATTTACACCAACTTATACTGAGCAAATTTCAGACACGTCCGTTCACTGTGAGGAATGACGCCAAACTCTCACACACAACACGTCCCAATTCTGTTTTGACAGTTTGTACTTTGACGTTTTCTTTGTGACATTTGCAAAATACAGCTGATTTGTGACACACGACTTTTAAATATTTGAATATAAATAAAATTAATATTTGCTTAATTTATACTTTATGATAAAAATTTTTGACATTCTCTGAATATTAAGTGGCAATCTGAATAAAATTTATACTTTTAAATATTTTACTAATGCTTTAATTACGACTGGTTAGATGGCGTCAGTATATTGGTCTAAATAAATTTATATCTTGTAACCCTGCAATTTTGTAACTATCTCAAATAATGCAGTTAAAAACGTTGAATTAAAGAAAAGGGACATAATTTTGTGTTCATTATATATTCTTCCTTCATAAATAGATAATGATTAGGAATTTTTGCTGGCTCGTCTGCCAGTTTTCTTCCCTCAGTTGTAATGATCCATTAGGATGGGGAAATACTTTGTTGGATGGGACAGAGTTGTAAGGAACTTTTTGAATTTCAGCCAAGAGTATGGTACGGGATGCGCTTAAGGGAAAATAGGATGTTTATCAGAAGACAGAAAAATAATTTTCTTTTTTTTCAGAAGCAAAGACAAGTCGTATTTGTACTTCACAAATTGTGACTAAATTAAGTTGATCCTTTAGTAAATATATATGTATGTATGTATTTTGGTGCATTTAAACTTTAGTAGGAATTTTGTAGACGCTAAGGTGGGTTAATAAATGTGTTTTGAGTCATATTCATCATAAAAAAATATATAATAATTTCGCTGACTTAATCGATTTATTATGGCTGATTACTGCAGATAAACAATTCTTCTGTTACTTAACACATATTTTAATTGCATCAACTAATTATAGCATGGATTCAGAACCGCTTAATTATTACAACAACCAATATTATATATATATATATATATATAGGATCATTCGAGGGATATCGAAGCAGAAGTCTGACTCCGGATTCTTTTTCATCCCTCTGCCAAGAGTCACCTTAGCTGATACGCGTCGGAAGGATCCTAGGCAGTACTCTGACCTCGACGTCTCTCGTTATTTCGAGTATCTGTCCCCACGGGGCCACCTGTGACAGCCATCCTCCTGCTCGCCAGACCCAGGCAGTCGCACACAATATGCCCCGTCGTCTCAGTATCCTCCAGGCACAGTCTACATTTATCATGCCACAGGATCCCCATCCTTTTGAGGCGATATCCAAACCCACCGTGCCCAGCAGTCAAAGAAACCATCGGAGTGTTAACGATTTTCTATTCTTAAGTTAGATTGCGGCGTTGAGGCAGCAGTTTGAATGCCACCAAGTTCTCAACGTCCCCATTGTAGCTTTCTATAAAAAGCTGATCTGAACCCCAGTAGGATCTTTCAGCAGTAAGAAATAAATAGCTGTTGGCAATTTTTTTAACTTCTAGAGAATAAAGTTCCATATGCAGCAGTACATACTCGTAAAAATACTGGAGCAAGTTGAAGAACTTATTAACCACAATTAAGGGCGTGGGAAGAGAGAAGGGAAGGGGAGTCGCGGGGCCGGTGGGCAGCGCGGCTCATACCTCAGCTGGACGGCTGGCTGAACCGTCAGCATTGTGAGGTGAATTATTACATAAATGCTGACAGGGCACGCGCACTTTCGGTCCTTCCTCCACAGGATGGGGAAGGTGCCGAGTGCTGCCTGTGTCTATTGTGACTCCCCTTCGGACTCTGCGCTCCACACATTCTTCGAATGTGAAAGATGGAGGGCGGAGAGGATGGCAGTGGAGGAAATCCACGGTGACATAACCCCGGACAATATTGTCCGCTACAGAGCGAAGAGGAGTGGGCGAGGCTTGCCTCCTTTGTGAAGGCGATCCTCAAGCAGAAGGAGAGGGACGCTGGCTTTGTGCGCCTAACGGGGGCGTAGGGTTGGCGTTCCTCTGGAATTGGCAGCAAAGGGGGGTACCGGACTGCCGTGCAGAGTTTGCGTCGCTCTCCTCTCGAGTCTAGTTTGGGGGCCCTAGGGGGGAGAGATGCGAGTTGGTTTCCGCGGCGGACCGTGGGGCCTTCAAAAGTGCTATACGCCTGCCATACTATTTTTAGTTTGTCTAGGTTAGATCTTTCGCTCCATTCCGTTTTGACCATTATATATGAAACACCCTATATAAACACAGAAATACAACCAAACTTTTCAAGAATACTCAGGTAACCGAGAACGAATGTATTGCGATGGGGATGTGTGAGGGTGCCAAAGGCAGCCTGGAAGTTAGCTGCTAAGATGGAATGTGCCCTGGACTAGCTCAAGGCCGTGAAGGCCAGAGCGGAGGACTCAAACGAGCCTCATGCTCTAGGCTGAGCTAGCCCAGAGGCACGCGGAGACAGGCACGAAGGCGGAGCGGCATGCTGGTGCGGCTAGGCATCGCGGACAGTGTGTGGTGGGTTACCCAAAAGCCGCCGCCTGCTCCGAAATCCCCGCAAACAGAAAAATCATGCGGCGATGGAGGAAACGGAGAGGATTAGAAAAGGAAAAGGGAACAGGGAGGAACTCTGGAAAAAAAATGAAAATACAAGAAAAGGAAAAGGAAAAAGGGGCGGACCTGGTGGTGAAGGGTCCGCGTCCCTACCTGCGCGCGTTGTCCTGTTTCTGAATATATTCTTTATCTGAAAAACATTTTAGAACAATTTAATTTCGAAAACCTCGATGAAAATAGTAAAAATAGAATTTTTCTTATATTATTCTTATATTCACTTGCTATAGGTTAGAGAACATATATTTGCTACCTCTTCGAAATACAACAATGTTTGTCTTTAGTTATTAGGCGGGACAGGTGTTAATTAAATCACCTCAAAAAACAAATTAGTTACTTTTTGAAGCCAATGTACATATCAGGAAAAGGATAACAGCTAGGCACCAACTTTATATGGAGGATTTGTAGGCAACATTGTAAGGAATTTTTTTATGTAAAAAAATAAAAAGAATATTTGGAGAAATTTTCGAGGAAAATGCAATTTTTTCTAAAATTTGTTGAAAAAAAAGAAAATTTTCCATATTTCGAAGGCAGTATTCGTTAAGTAGAAGCATATACATACATGAATAAAGTTGATACCTAAATAAAACCTAATCAATCACTTGTAAAACAAGACTTACTACGTTTCCCTATGTTCAATCGTTCCCAAGTTATGATTTACTACTTGTAGGTATCAAACCGGACGCAATTTCTTTAAGACTCCATATCTCAGTGGGTATGGCAAATATGTATAATAATGGTTTTAATGTTAAATTAATAAAGCTGATTCAAAAGCTTGCAGCCAAGAATACATATTTGTTGTTAAATTCCAATATAATTATGCGTGTTTTGCATACATTAACTTCCTGCAGTATAGTTCCATGCTGTATTTTCGGATATTTCAGGTAAACATCTATCCATAAATAAATGCCTCCGGTGATACCTGTCGGGACAAATAGAATTGATTTAATACGAGGGCGAAAGCATTAATGTATTTATGTATTAAAAACAAAATTATGAGTATCGACACGCAAATAACGCGGTGTTTTTCGCATATCGATATTTTCTAGCCTCTCTTGTCCTTTTTGGTATTGATAAAACTTGACAAAAAGAGAAATGCTTTTACAGTCAAAATATATGTGCAACAAAATCGGGAATTCCGTGACATTTTCATTTGGTCACCCTTAACAACTCGTCTGTTTGCTCCAAGTTAATTTAGCGACCGCACCTATTCCATTTGAAATCATCATTAAAATGAAAATGAGGGAAAACGCGTGTCTGAAATCAAGCGGAAAATTATTATGAGTTACGGAGTGGCTTATCCTTCTGCATGTAATTTAGAGTATACATGTCTTGTCCCGCCGCTATGCACACATCATGAGATCATCATCTAGACAGCAATTATGCCAGATTTGAATTTAAACATTAATATAATATGTTCTTCCAACATGGAGGGAGTTTGCGGCTTAAGAAGAAGGTCATTATGTTGTGGGAGTTTCATTTAAGGTTAATAAAGTCTATTAAATTGTTGAAGCTCAAAGAATTTGGATAGGAATTTAGGGGTTCTGAGGGCATTTATCTTCATTAGACTTTAATACAATTTATTTTCATTAAGTTCTTGGAAAATTGTGTCTAAATTGAATTGCGAAATGATTAAAAAACATGGTGAAAGTTATATATGAGAAGTGAGCCCACAACTGAGTTTTGGACATGTTGTTAAGATGTTACGTATGGTCGGGAGACAACCCTATGATGTGAAAAGTACGGTGCACAATTTTTATCATCAATTTTTCAGATTACTGCACAGTTCAGAGTTAAGTCTTTACAAACTTTGCTACTGGGCGGCGTTTGCCTATTTATTATCGATAACGAATCCATCATGGGATATGTTTATTTGGTGTTGTTTTAACAGTAATTACTGAAATAGTAATATTTTAACAATTATAAGTAATTAGTAAGATCCCCTGAGCAATTGCACAGAAGGCAAGGGAAAACATATTGAGCAAAGTACTGAAGATGAAATTAGGAAAGAGTAGAAGGGAATGAAGCAGTGAAAAGAATGCGTTTCCTCATCAGCTCGGCTTTGTGATAATCGAGAGGTATCCTCACCATAGGCCTGATCTTCTCGCATTAGCGGAAAAGATAGATATAGGTTAGAAAAATGGAAGTGATAATTATGCCAGAGCTACGCGGAAAACTATATTGTCTGTCTGTGATAGCTTTTTCAGGGAAAGCATCTTACTTCGAATCGGGTAAGATTTGAATCTGAAGCCCATTGGCAGAAATTGCTCGCCACACAGCCGTGGGCAGTTGACCGTGTGAAAAGCACGGCTGAAGAGAGAAAAGTCCTACTTTGTCAAATGTTTGCCGTTGAAACTTGTTAGTGATAATTGCGTAGGTGAGACGCACAGGCAACTGATGGCGACAGGCAGTGAAGGGAAGAGCTAAGAAACCCCTGCATATTTGCACAAAAACCCCTTATTACTTTTATTATTTTTACAAAAGTGTCCATTTCCCCACCAGCCAGTGGCAAGGTTCTCAGCGATTGTTTTTATAAGGTAAAACCTACTTTACACTGTATTCTTTTCTTTATGATTTGATTCAGATCGAAATTCATACAAATTTCAAATTCAGTGTAAATTGACTTCATATCTGTATGCATGAATTAAAGGAACTCATATCCAAAATCCATGTAGTAATAAAGAAGCTCATAAACGTACGAGTTAAAGTCTTGCAAATGAAATCTAAAGTCATGCAATAAAAATATATATAAAGTCCTGTATATTAGGTATGTATATAATATTATTATATTATAATATAGGTATTCAGGTAAATAACAAATGCTTTTCTGCATTTGACACTTATAGTATAATATATATTTAATTGCAAAAAATTATTTGACGTGAAAAATGTTTACACAGAGTTATATAATTGATTAATTACGTAATAAATGTGCAATCTATATTTGTTATCACGCTTCATGAATGACTTCTCTTCTAATTAATTTTAAATCATATTTTCCCGTAAAAGTGTTGAGCAATTTGATGCTGTCACATACGAAGAAGAAAATTCAGTGTATAAATAAAACAACTGTATAAAATCTTCTAGATATTAGTCAACATCATATATATCATGTATGACATAGAACCTGTTCAAGATTGCAGTTTCTGCAGTCGATTGCAATTTCTACGAGCGTATTTAACGTATAGGGTCTGTTCAAAAATGCATATTCTACATTCGAATTCAACCTTTACACGTATAGTTAACTATGTAGATTATGAAATTTTTTAAAGATTCGAGAATTCAGTTTCTGTAGTCGCCTGCAATTTCTATGCACGTAGTTAATTATGTAAATGAAGTAGTTTTTTGAAAATAACAATAATATTTAACAGAAAGTACTCCTTTTACATAGATTTCGATTCCACTATTAGAAAAAATGTTCTCCATATAAGTTAACACGTTGACGCTCATTTAAAAACCTCTGCATTTATATACATGAAAAACTCGACGTTTACATGTTAACTAAATGCGTAGATATTTTTAGATTTGCACAAACTGAATTCTTGAACAAATCCTTCTGTATACAGAGAGTATGGGCCATATATGGCAATTTCTGCACGTGTAGTGAACTATGTAAATGAAATTTTTCGAAGAGTTCTATAATATTTAACAGAAAATAGTATTTTCACATGGATTTCCACATCCCGATTATAAAAATTGTCCTCCATATACGTTAACTACACGCGTAAGAATTGCATTCGATGTAGAAAATGCATTTTTGAAGGGCTCTATACGTGAAATGTTGTGTATTTAATTATATTAGATTTACTGTAGTTTCACTAAAACGGAAAAGCACCGTTTTTGAAAAGAAAGCTAGCATATACAAATTGCCAATAAGTCAAAGCTGAAATATCAATGAACCTAAATTTTATAAAATCTGACTGATATATGGACAAATATAATTTTTTTAAATAAAATGTCATATAACATTACTGTCTTACTTTTTAATCGTTATGCGACGGATGTTGTTAAAAAAGCACAAATTCCAAAAATCAAGTTCACAAATCTATAAAATACAGCACAAAAGAATTTCCAAAAGTTATGTACATTTTCTTCTTTGAGTGAGTGAATTATTATTAAATAAAATTAATGCCGTATTATTCAATAACTATTCAAATTACTTAATGAAAGATACTTCCTTCCTTTGTATCTGGGACTAATTATACCAACTTTCTTCCAATAAGTTATAGAAATACAAATTGTTGTAGGCGCAGTGTGCCATATCGTCCCACATCTAGAAGAGATTTTAAGAATTCCGTCCTCTACCAGATACTATATAAGTATTAAATGTTGTAGTCCACTGTTCATTCCAGTAGTTAACCAGACTGCGTGAATTTCGATGAACACATGCGCTGTTTAGTGTTAATACATTGGCATTTTCACCGCGATTGAAGGTGAACCTTATCATTTGTGGAACTTCTATGCTGTACTAGCAAAGCCGGCATAAGCATGCTATCAGTGCCAGTTGCTTCTTTCTGGCAGTGTAGCATATTTCATGAGTCATGCAGTGGTATGCGTGGTAAAGAAAACTGCTGCTAAATCAAAGAAGCACAGCCAGCAATGTTGGATCATGGAGATTGCAAGTAACGAGAAGGGGTCGAAAAGCAAGAGCAATCACTCATTGAATATACAACTACAATCGCCAGCCAGGCCAGAGCCTCCTGTGCTGTTTCTGTTTGTTCTGATGTAGAGCACCGGAGACGTTATAAAAACGAACTGGATTTCTGGAAAGATTTCAGTCCAACTCCATATTTGTTGCATTGCAGACAAATTGAGGGATCCTCTTAATCTTTTCTCTACTTTTAAGAAAGTATATTTTTCCAAGTTAAGTGTTCAAGTGATACTCAGTGTTTTATAAGTCTTAGAGATTGGTGCTTTAGGAATCCTTTTTCATCAAAGTTTTAATTGACGAAAAAGGGTATTCGCGTCTGGTAAAAACCAAAATTTGTAACAAAATCGTCTTTGTTGACACACGTGTGTACTTACTGCCAGTAGCAGCTTTTAACAACTTTTAGGCAGAATGGTGAGTTCGTTGCTCTTTTCTTAGACGTTTTAGTTTAAGAAGCAATCATTTCGTTAGCCTACTAGACCCTATAGTATTTAGGAAAAGGATAGTTTTTGCGGTGACGGTGATGATGTCATATAGGGGAACACACCCAACCCATTCAGGATACTCAACGGACTTTTGAAAAAAAGAAAAGGTTTTGCAGCCGGTTGAGTTGGAATTGAGATTATTGGTGTAGGTAGGGTGGTAACGAGTGCTGGGTTAAGAACTGCCGAATATATTTTCTTCTCCCCTTTCTTAGTTTGCATTTTAGGTAGTAGTACCTATTTGTGTCGGTTATGTGAATGATGTGATATTTCAAAATTTAAATAATTCTGATTGATGGCGACAAGATGCATAGTGTCTTCCGATATATTTCGCATTACCTGTATTTTCAAAAGTCTACTATACGAATGAATTTGTTGCAAAAATATTCCTTCATTTCATACCCATCAGTATTTTACGTATATCCTAGGAAAAGTTAGTGACTGCAGTCCTTTTCTATTGTCCTTTTCATGCAAAATGACTCAGATCTGAATTTTGAAGAACTTTAATAGCTAGTTTTTTGCTGTTGCATGTAGTAGAATTCATTATGCGGTAGATAGGTATATAGCATGCCGTGTGGAAATCAATATCTCTGCTCTTAAATTCCACTTGACTGCTGGCTCACAAGTGCTTCACTAGAGACAACGATTTTTTGGGAACTTTTATTCCACTGAAGATTCAGTTTTTCCCTTATTGAGCAGTTTTATGTCGATTGCATACATGAAGTATGAAATCGAGTGAATGCAGTCTTTGAAATTTTAAGTCCCTTTGTTTTCCTTTCAATAAGGAATTGCATTTATATAATAGTTCGATTGGATAAACCGAATTAAGGGCACGGACACTTTGAAATTATAATTTTTGTTGGTTTTTCAAAATCAATCCTTTGTTAACATTAATACTTGTTTCGAACTTCACTTGGAAATATCTATCTAAGTAGCTATGTAATTCAAGCTATGAACAAATAATGCTTTAATATTTCATTTTAATATTATAAAATAGTTCCTAAATTTAAAATCTGGTTTCATGTTACAGACTTGATTTATTTACATTCTAACTTCCAGCAAAGTGCTTTATATAGTATATCTAGATATTCCCATAATGTTTTCCTACTATTTGTGCATCGTCAGCTGCTTCAGCGTGAATAATTTGATAAGATAATTTTTTAAAAGACACGGGGTAAATACGCAAACATTGCGTTTTTTTATGGAGGCTCTCGAAAATCTTGTCTTTGCGTTTTATATACATATTTAACTATAGAAGAAAATCCTTACTAGAGTATACAAGTATTTATTTATTTGATACTATAATAGGGGTGGCTTATTTAAACAGAGTATACTTACCTTTTGGACGAATTAAGTCGTCAATATTAAGAGATAATACTTTTTTCAAAACAATGGAAATACTCTTTTTTTCTAATTCTTTTTAACACTTTATATGCGAAAAAGTGCGTAAACTGCTTAGTATATTAGTCAGAGTTTGTTATTGTTGTAATTAACCCTTTCAGTACTTCCTCTGTTACTTTTTCCTATCTTCTGATGATATCTGAAATTTATTCTGCCTTTCTTTATTCCTTGTTATTTTGCTTTTTCTTTGTTTCATTCATTTATTGGCATAACTTTTCTCGTAATTCTTGACAATTTTTATTACCCAGACATTTTATAGTTCTTAGAATTTATATTACCTATAATTCTGTTTATTTTTTCATTTATTAAAAAATGCAGTACTAATTAAAAATAATCTTTGATAAGAGAGGAAATATAAATTGCTAAAAGTGTTGAAAATTTTTGTTATTGATTTTATTATTTTAACTAACAATATAGAATCATACTGTTCAGCACATATATTATAGGTATTAATCGATCGGTTTTATACTCAACATTATTTTAGTAAAATTTCTCTTGATTTTCATTTGTACTGAAAATCAAATTTAAAATAGTAGTGAGTTCTAGGGCGATTACCAAATATACAAACGCGGATATTTGTATAGGATTCAAATATTTACAAACCGTATATCATGAAGGTATTATAAGTTGGTATTATTTCATGATCCGTTCCAAGTTTCGATGACAATAATGATTGCAATATAAAAAATTAAACCTACTTTACGGACGGAACAAAAAATATGTAGAACTCTGTATTGTAGAAATTAAAAAAATTCTAGAATTTTGCGAAATATCCAAAGTTATGTATAAATGTGCGTTATGCTGTAATCCATATATAATGAAGTTTACAATACAGTAAAGAAGGTACCTTAAAGAAGTATTTTGTTACGGATGGGACGTTACGGACGAGATAAATTTTCCATTCCTTTTCTAAATAAAGCAAATCCTGTAATGCAAACAAAATTCTTTATTTATTGTTCACTTTTATAATAACACATTATTTGTTTTTCTTTCTTAAGCATACTTTATAATGCAAATCACGTGCACGAAATTGCAGCCAGAAACAACTGGTGGGATTACCAATTATATTTTACTTACAATTCTATAATATTTTTATAATGTACTGATATGAATTGGCAAAATTTCTACATATACAAGAAATATGAAATATTTTGTTTAATAAATGTGTTTGCGTCGGGTGGAATATACCCATTTCAAAATAATCATTATGACAAACTAGCAAATGATAATGGGCCATTTCTAAAATTGTCAATTATCATTGCTATTTTTTTTTTGTAACCCAACCTAGCTCTACAATTACTATTTTTGTAATAAAAGCGATATGTGGTCGAAGTCTTTATTAAGCAACTTTGGACGTCCACATTGAGGAGAATCTGTGAATCTGAAATTGTCTTTATTAAATTGTGAAGATTACTGAACTGCTTTTTCAGCAATAAACCTTTCTCTGTAATGCAGCTTTAATATTTCGGGCAACTTGTGTTGCCCTGTAGCTTCGATTCATTTCATGTATGTTGATTTTTCTCTAATTCAAGGCTCATGGTTTAACCATCATAAATTCAACTCACAAGAACTACAGTCGAAATTTAACTATAAATTGTGAAACAGGTCATTAACGGCATAACAGTGGTATATATAGGTATCACCTATAAGGAATAATTATATTCCCATTCCATTATTTAAGCTGAGAATTTTACTTAAAAAAAACACAACTCTGTTAAAAGCTTAATATTTTTCCCTCAAAAGCCTTCTATTAACAGTACAGTGTCAGATTATTATAATCACTCAGAAAAAAGTCCATTATCTAATTCATCGCCCGTATTTGACAAACCAAACAAAAATTTTGGGGATGAATTTTTTTATTACTATATTTTTTGATTATTTTACTACAAGTCTTGAAAATCAAATTCATTTTTAACTTAATGTTTTGTCCAAGCTCTCCTTTTTAATAACCTCTTTTAATTTTCGGGGCACACTTGCAACACAACTTTGTATGCAATCTGTGATAAGTGATCACTCGTACCATACTTTCTGAATATTTTACTTTGATTTGATCAATTGTAAACATTGCTTTTTCGGTTGTTCCGTACGTTTTTGATGGGATTTAGGTCAGTAGAATTGGTTGGCTAGTGGCCAGTTTGTATGTTTTTGAGTGAGAGGAAAACTGTAGTGGATTTTGCTGTATGGTGCGACGCATTATCTTGCATAAAAACTATATATAGCACCGTTATTCGATAATGAAGCTCTATAAGGTAACAACACATTTTTTAATATGTCCAAATACTAATGTCGATTCATTGAATCCTCAACGAAATAGAAGGGAACAACACCTTGACCACTTATAGCACTCCACATCATGAAAGAGGGTCGTTGTTACACGATTTCTTGCACATAGGAGGGTTGGAGATTTTCATTTTGACGCCTGCGGATCAACTTCGGCTTTTATGTGACGTGGTAGCACTTTGTAGCTGTTACTGTATTATAGCATTTCAAGGTACTGATCGACATATTATTGATGCCATTTCCCTCTAGAATTTTTTTTATCTGCTAGCGTATTGAATTAGAATGTGCAGTCAAAGTGGCGACTATCCTGCAGCCCGAATGTAATGATGTTCTTTAATTGACTTCAAAATTTTCTCTTTTAACGTTATTAAATTGTGTTATTTGCACAACAGTGAAATAACTTACCCCCCCCCCTTTTTTTTTTCTTTTTAATACCTGTTTTTAACCACAAGAACTGCATAAAAAGCTTACTACCCCTCGATTCTACAACAAATAATTTTGCAACGCAAGTCATTAACCCAATTCTGTCGATACAAAACAAATGTATAAAAAATTATGGCTGAATTTTGTATGAAATTAGAGTGGCTTCCAAATGTTATATTACGATTTTGTCAAGTGTTATAATAATTGACACTACTGTAGATCTTCACAGGTAATTGCAGAAGGAGACTAATCCCTTCTAATTCAAATGAATGAATTCAAGGCTGCTGCTTTTCATGCCTTGTGATAACATCTTGAATCGTTTTAACTCATTTAATTTGACATTCATGCTTTTCTCAGAAGAAGTTGTTGAATTTGAAGCTTTCTTCCTCGTTTCTCCCGTTCTGTGATCTTAAAGCTTAAAATTTTGTTCACGAATTTTCACAGTTCTGGATGAGCATTGATTATGGTGGATTCCGTATCACTTAATTGTTGCAATCCACAATGGCTTATAGCAAATATTCTGATGTCTAGCGAGCGTAGATATACGTCAGTACGATTGGATTTCAGAACTTGATATTATCAATATTATCATGAGCCACTGCGTTGCCGTGTGTCCCTGAGTTGCCGACCATATAAGACAAGAGCTCCAGGTTATGTTTCTGTAATTAACATAGTGCGCCCTATAATTTATGTGTAACACTAACTTTTTGACATTTTTAAAGTAAATATTAGTAGTTGCTTTTGTTCGTATGTCAATCATTCACTTTTGCCTCTATAAAAAGTTATTATAACCAAAGTTCCATTTACATCTGTGGTATACGGCTGCAGCGATAACATTTTCCCTTATTTCTTATCGAATAAACATGACCAGAGTGTAAAACGGTCTTTAAAGTAGAGTTTCCAGTTTTATTACCGCTTTGGTAAGTTGTAATAAAATTATTATATTAGAAGTCTGGTTATTATAGAGATGCTTGCTTTTTTGAGTGTTTCAACTTCAAGTATAGCATTCGCAGATTTATTTAACCCAAGTGAAAATAACTTAAATTTTTTGAGAAATATACCTGTCTGTATATATTATGTATGTACGCACGTCTACAGATTTTTTCCTCTGTTGGTGTGGGATTAAATCCTGCACCGTCAATACCTTAAAAAATTTGTTCTTGAGTTAAACTTATTTGCTCTTGGATTAAAATAACAGTGGAACTTCTCTAAGGTGAACTTCTGTACCTCGAATTGTGTTCACTGGGAGCAGTGTCAGTCCCCAATAAAAAGCTTTTTCCTCTAAGTCAAATTTTCTCTAACTCGAACGAATTTGCTTGGCAGATGGGAAATCGACTTACAGAAATTCCATTGTATTTGTTCTTGGGTCAAATAAATCTGTGAATTCTATAACATATTTTGTGGCTAATTTAATTTGATTTATGGTTTTAGTGCATTGATTTATTGTAACAATATAGATAATGGAGCCTACGGGTATACCTCTTTATGCATACTTCGATGCAATATTTGTAAATTGAATATTTAATTATAGATTAAAAACATATAAAATAAAAATGGCGAAAATCAACGCCGCAATACTTAAAATTATTATTATTAGTTAAATACTAATAAAATCGCAACTTTAAAATAAAATTACAAAACATTTATTAAAAAGTGCTTGGAAGACAGGGCTTAGTTAGAAATTAAGCGCCTTTTTGCTGGATAAACACTTCTCTTGGGAGAGCTATACAAAAATCATCTCATACTTCAAATAAAAGTCAATGTAATATTTAGGTCAATAAAAGACATTTATTACAATAATGTCATATTTATCTGTGTTAATGGACCCAGCCTCTACATTATAATGAAGATAAATGACAAGTCAAAACGCGCCTATATATCATTTTCATTTGGAATTTTTACCTGGAAGGTAACACCCAAAATCCACCATTAAAAAT
>QYTT01078835.1:0-10522 GCA_006980735.1 Dasypogon diadema | reverse complement strand
ATCGAGGTAGTCTCCACTAAGTAACAGGCCAAGAAGTGAAGGAGTATGTATAATTTAGAAAAGAGACAAGGCCCTTGTTGGCAACCATCCGGCACTTATAGTTACCCTCGGGATTCCGAATGACATAGCATTAAGAAAATGCTGTATCATTTTTATAGTCAAAATTTCAATTTAATCGGTGGTCTTCTCTGTTGTATTTACAATAATCTTGTGTTTGAATTTCTAAATTAAGTGGATTCAAATCTGTAAACTTGCACTTTGGTCGTTTAGTTGTAGATGCTTTGCTTACGAATGTAGATATAAATAATCATGACCACAAAATTGTGTAAAAAATAACGTAAACTAAGCGGATTAAAGCAGTCAGAAGCAATTTTGGAAGATAGGGCACATTTATTTGTTAGGTTACATAAAAATTTTATCACGCGTACAATTTTATTCAGATATTTGTTAAACCTTGTAAGATTGTAAATTTAAAAGAGAAATTATTTCATTACATTTGTTGCCACAGACAGACGGACTTCAAACTTATAACTCCCCTCTTTTTGCGTCGGGGCTTAATAAAAATATACCTTGTTGTTTGACAAACTTTCGCACTATGTTGGCTACAGTTCTAATCACGTCTTAATTTTATCGGCGGCAGTCTTGTAATTGCGACGGTTACGTACATAAAGTACCTCGTTGCACTCACATCCCACCTTACATCCGTTTAGTGCTTAATGTGCACTTTTTTTATTTTTTTATTAATATCTTTTCATAATTTTTTATTCTTTTTTTAATTTACTTGCTTAATTTTACTTATTTGGCGAAAAGGAAAGTTGGAAAAGGAGGTAAGGTACAAAGTTAGGATGTGATCCACACAACTAAAATTTTTGGACCCCTAAGGTGTTCAAGTCAGTAGAGTTTGAAATGCTCACACCATTGATAAAGTGGGGTGATAGGGGTCCAAATGTTGGGGGTTTTGCTAAAAGAGCAGAAGAGTGTCAAACCCTGCCTTCGAGATATTAAGCGCAACCGTCCCTCGTCGAAGTTATGGGAGTATTGATGCCAACGTAAGGAACGTTATCAAGCAACCAGTTGAGCACCCGGGACGAAAGCCATATTGGCGATCGTGATTAGTTTCGAGGTATTTCATAAATTGCGTATTTATGGGTGTCCTAAAAACCTTTGCCAAAATCGAAATGCTTTAGTACAGATTTAATTTCGTTGACTTAAGATTACTATTTCATAAGATTCATTCAGTTTTAAAATCTTCCAAGTAAATACCTATTAATTTCACCGACTTTAAAAACGATAAGGGTATCTATTTTATCTTGAAAAGAACCATGAAAATAATTATACGATTTATAATTCAATTTTGTCCCCGTGCCTGATACTAAACGCAACCCTCCTTCATAATTTACTCAACACAATTTGTCCAGTTATCATCATTTGATGATTAAATTGATACAAATCGCTTAAATTGATGCCCGTTTGCCACAGGGGTTATTTACTGTTCCTGGGGGTTGTTTATTTGTCCTCAATCAACTCTAAACAAATACCAAAGCAACAACAATCACAGCCAATACATGCAACAGCTTAATTGTACGTCTCCCGTACAAAAGGACACAGCCGAGGGGTTAAATGATATCTTAATATTCGTGTTTGTTTGTTCCATTGTGGGATTCTTGAGGGAAGACTACTTACTTGTGCACTGTTGTGGCTTCTCTTTAAATCTAATAAAATAATTAAATTGCTACTTGAACTTACCTCGACACGTTCCTCTTTAAGGTCGACTTTGAGAGCCAACTGCTCCCGCAGCACTACGTCAGGATAGTGAGTTTTATCGAAGGTGGCCTCCAATTGCTCGAGTTGTTCTTCTGTGAATATTGTTCGATGACGTCGTTTTCTTTTTGGTGGTGGACCATGTCCCAGGTGACTAGCATGATGATGCCCCAAACCTCCGTGACCAGTAACATGGGCTTGCATTTGAGCTGCTGCTACTTGGGCCACTGCAGCCGCATGCATATAATTTGGGTAGAAGTTTGGATACGCGACTAAAAGAAATCAAAATAAAAATTTTTAAATAGAATTCATTTGTGTACCCTTGTGAATTTAAAAGCAAAAACCCGAACTTTTTTCGTGGCGTAACCATAGCGCTTCTGTATCGTTTCTCAAATCATGATATACCCTTTCAGAATCCCCTGAATCCTGAAAACCCTGCTAATAAGAAGCCCGCGAAAAAGTTTTATCATGCATTACATATCCCGCAAATAGGAAAACCTGAGCGAATATTCCCCGGCAAAATTGATTTCAGCTTTTCATCTCCAACAATATGAAAAACATTTGAATCGCAACCGTTTCTCTCTCGCTGAAAACGAAACCTTTCAAGTTTGACTGCGGTTTTCAAATTTCATTTGATTCCCAGTTGTCTTGGACATGAGGAGTTTTTCCACAATGGGAAATTTAATTCCCTTTTCACCACTATATGCATTGAGGTCGAATACTGTTTTTCCGTTTTTTTTTTCGTAACAAAGCTATTCTGCTACGAAATGCACCCTTTCTTGTGGGCACACTCCCTCCTGTCTCAGAGATTGCTTCAATAACGATAACTTTTGATAGAATCCGACAGGTAATCAATAAAATGCAAAGTACAATCTGCTTCATAAAATCGGTTAAAAAAAAAGTACTCCTTGTTTATTATCGAATTTTGATCCTTAAAACGGTTCAATGGTCTCGCATTAAGAAATTGGCTCCGGGTGATGATGGGCTTTAATGTTGAGTGAACGTAAACTACAAGGATTTTTCCTGGATTTCAGGGGGAGGGGGAATTTCTTGCCACATTTCCTTGACGGTTTTACATTTTTAAAATACCTCAGGGCGCAAATAATGTAGGTTGGGTGCACATTAAAGGATTTGTTTTCTAATTCTGCTCAATGTTAAAAGAGGATAAAGCCTCCTTTCTATTGGTTTTAAATTTTGATAAAAAGAGAAAATCAACAAATTGTGGGAATTAAGGTTGTTTCCTTCAGCCAGACAGTGTGGTAAAATCGAAGAAAATAAGCAAAATATATTAGTGTGTGTGTGCGGAGGTATATTATTTTAAAAGTAAAATTAATTTATAAATTAAGTAAGGCCATGTGAATGTAATGTAGTAAACCTTCTTCTTCTTCTATAACGCATTGGGGTCAATTACAGGTCATATTACAAGTAATCGCCTTTATATAGTTAAAGAGCCTTTCACCCTTCAAAGAAAGATCGTCGCTTAGATCAGCATAAACTGATTTTCTTCCAGTAGAAAACGCGATCATTAGCTATTCGTTGGCCTGCTGATTCCTCTCCTGATTGATATTGAGGTTGACCCTTTGCTTACATTCTAAAGAATTTTTGTACCCCAAGTTTAATTGTTCTGTTTCTACCTCATAGACAGCATATAGGTTTTCTGCATCGCCCTTGTAGCTATCTTCAGAAGCACATTTTCGTAGTTTTACACCTTTTTATAAATTCAGAATACTTGCAAACAGTCACAGTCTCCGAAGCCCCAATAAATCTTACCTAATATTCTCATAACATAGGTCCGTGACCTTATCTAGAATTTGGAAAATAGTACTATAGCCATTGACTTTACAGAGCCCACTATAAAAAACCAGATCTAGACCATTCGTAGATACTGCTGATACCCAGCATAATAAGAGCCTAAGCTGAACCTTGTGGGACACCCTTGGATAACAAACACCAGTGCATTACATATCTTACTTTCAACTTTAACTGCCTGAGATTTTTCTGAGAGAAAGCCTTTCATCAAAAAGAGTGCAGATGGATTGAAGTTGGAATAGGCAGAAAATTTAATCAGTATAATTGACACAGTCGAAGATCGTGGAAAAATAAATAAAAGAAATATTTTTATGTCATTACCATTTTTGAGATTTTATATTGAGGCATTGCCTTAGCTCAGGGGATAAGGAATTTTAGGGAAGAGTCACAATTTTTTTGGGATAAAATTTTTACTGTGCAAAACTCCAGTAGTATCACAAGGCACCGCGTGCTTTCCAGGAATCGAACCCACCCCCACAGAAGAGAAAATCTGTAGACACGTGAATCAGCCGGATCGGCCACTGGCGTGGGTCAGTTGTAAAAGTAAATTACGTAGATAAGGATAAAGTTACTGATGCTAATATACATATACACAATGTTAAGCAAAACGCGTTGGAAAACTTCATAGCAGCAAGTACATCACGTATAAAAAACCACGCAAGACGAAGGAACCGACTAAAACCAAGTAAATTGCGCATAGAAAGAGATCCACAGGTGTACTTGGCTAACCGTTTTTATTTTGTTATTAAAAATTCCCAAAGAAAAAATAATAAATTCCCAAAATATAAATAGTAGACGAGATATCAATAAGATTTACTTGTAGACGAAAATTTCTATCTCAGAACCAGTAGTCCTCGTCATAGTTCGGGTCGTTCTATTTGGACTGCGACTATTTGCGATGGAAAAAGGTTGAGTTTGGTCGAAAACAGGCGAAAAAGGAAGGAAAATCCCACAAGTTTACTATAGATGTCAAAAGTTGTAAAACAGGTTGAGAACAGGACAGTGGATTGCCAGATGACCGACTACGGTTTGATGGTAAAGAAAACTACCACTTAGAGTAGGGACGATTTCCTACCCTTTGTCCGCAGCCGGTGGGCGGAGGAGAGGGCAAGCGTAGAGTCTGACAGGCTGACAGCATTGTAAAGCTTGTTCTGGTGAGCAAAATCCAAGAAGGTATTATCTAAGAGCCTGATCACTAGGCTCTTGGATGATACCTTCACACAAAGGACCCTATTATGTGATTATTGATTTCAATCAACAATCACAATAGGGCCAGAGAATTGAGAAGCCCTCAGTGGGCAGCTAAATCAAAATGCCTAGCCTGAAATTTTATGAAAAATACTGTTATTATTTGAAAAGGGTTGCAACAGTTATTCGATTTTTATGTTTCTAGTTCTAAGTAGTAAATGTAAACGAAAAGTTGTACAAAGGCATTTTAGAAGTAATTTGAATCCATATTAAGCCCTTTATCGAATGTTTACTAATATAACATACACCTGGAAGTGTAAACTAAGGGATTTTAAGACAAACTAACGTACCGTTATCTTGCCCTATTTTGCAAAGTCCACAAATAAACGGAAAAAATAATACTAGACTGTCAATACCTATCCCACATACTGCAAAAGTGGCAAAATTTTAACATAAGATAAGATGTTGCGCATTGGACGAATCTGATTACCTGTGAAGTATATTCTATCTCCGACAATTAACATTGCATTTTTTCAAAAAAAAATTTATCCGTTAAATTAAACTAAAAATAGCTAAAATCAGGGAAACATCCATTTTTATTCGCAGTTTGTTGACGGATACTTTTTCAGAATAATCAGAATAAAAATTATAGCCCAGAAAAAGTTTCCACAAAAAATACTTCGTTCAGCACACGTAATGGAATGAATGTGTCTGTGAACAAGTATTTTTCCAAGTCCTGTGTTCCAAAAAAAATTACTGGACAAGGCAAGATTCCCATTATTTTTTCAAGTACTTTTCCAAGTACAAGTCTTTTTTGCAAGTCTTTGTGTCGCGTATCAAATTTGTCGCATCAATTTTAACTTCGTTATAATTTCAGCTAAATCTTTTTTACAAGTTTGACCTTTTGAAGGATAACCCAGGGAAATATCTGTAAACAAACAACGAAAACTCTGGAATGAATTTCAAACAATTTTGTTGTTGTTGTTGCAGTATGTTTTTACTGAAGAGATTCAGACAAAGATTTACAAAACTGTTTAATCAAAACTACTTTGTAGTCTAAGGGCAAAAGGGCATAAGTGCATTTAAAGGTTTACATTTCGAAAAATTTAATTTAGAAAATTCTATAATTCTATTTTAACCGAACCAAAGGATTTTAAGGGTCGCATATCTTTAAACTTTAACACAAAAATTTGATACTCAGCTCAAATAATTGAAGAGGACTTGTACTTGGAAAAGTACTGGAAAACCTTGCAGTCTCCAGTAATTTTACTTGAAACAGAGTACTTGGGAAAATACTCGTACTTGGTCATTTTCATGCAGGGTGTCCCAGTTAAAGTAAACAAACAGGCAGCCAATGATAGGTCTCCACAAGGTAAACCAAAAATTATATGGGAGGGATGAAGCAATCCCAACTGTTCTCGAGTCCGAGCCAACGGACGGCATTTAGATGGTTTTTGGTCGCCTTTTAGAATGAAGACCATATAGTTCATATGTGTGTGAGTAGAAGGGTCTGCGCTTTACTTATGGTGAATGGACAGCAAATGAAGAATGAATAAACAGCAAATGTGCTCAATGATATGCTCAAGGAAAATATGCCATCTGCAGGATAATAATGCAATGCTACATACCTATCTTTAACAAACAAGATATAAAAAAATTGAAGTGAAAAGCCATACAACGTAAGCCTTCGAATTTTAACCTATAAATTCCTCAGATTAAAAAGTAATTGCGAAAGCTTCTTAGAATGATGGAGAAAATCGAATGCCAAAAATAAAAAATATAAAAAAATAATGGCCTGAAAATAATTTTTTTTTAACTTTGGCCTTCAAATGGACTAAAGCTTTCCAGTAAATCTGATCCTAAAGCAGAGGATTGTATAAAATCTCCGGAATGAACGCTTACTCTTACTTCAAATACAAAAATGCTCATTACCACAATTCAATTGTTTCGAAGTGTACAAAAGATAATATGTTATCCCCAGGTAACGCCACTAAGGTTTATTAAAATTAAAAACATTTATCTAATTTTTATAGAATAATATAACAACAAAAAACTACCTAGAAAATCGGACGGTGTTGCAAATCCAGAAGCTGCTGCTGCTGCTAAATGGCTAAGATGAAGTCCAGGATGATGTAAAATTGCGGGAACTCTTTGCGGACGAATTGGACTAGAACTAGAATTACCATTTGATGATACTGGACTTTCAGATCGTTTCAGAGGTACTGGCTTAGGTGCTAATATACTATCTATGGTAAACAAGGAAGTAGACGTCGTTCCTGAACTGTTTGATCTGTGCGAAAAATCTGTATCTGTTCTAATATCGTCCTGTTGTGGATGACCTTGAAAGACATTTTGTAATCGTTGACCTAAGTAGCCACAGCCTTGACTATTAAGAAGCATTGCTGTTGTTAGATAACTGGAAGGTGTATGGGGGCTCATATTGTTATTATTCTGATTTATATTGCCATTTTGTCCCGGCGGGCTAGGGCATTGTTTCAATGTTATTCCAGGGGATGCAGTTTCAACCATAGCCGGTGGTGATGGCGTTGACGAACTAACCGATAATGTATTCACAAAATCGGGCTTGCTGCCTAGCCCGATTTGCGAAGGGGACCACAATGAACTCAGAATGGTGATAAATTTCACTACACTGAACGAAATAAAATTCACACAAAGTTTACTCGAGCACAATTTAAAGGAATTCCAATATTTTTTTTGTTTTTATCACACTGACAGCAGGGCCTTTCCCACACACCACCACAATAACCGGGCGATTTTTACCCTTCTACTATAATTACCGAAACCGATTAGGTTAATTCACAAATTCATAAAGGTGGCGCACCTTTCTTGAGCGAAATCCGAATTCGTTTTGGCAGCCTGTCATAGGTGATAAGCTTGCAAGTTTCCAGCAAGCACTAAGTTGAACAAAACAAGTAAAACAGGTCCGTATAGAGGCCACACCTCCTTAAAAATTGATTACTGTACATCGTAAGAGGCTATAAAGTTCCCCTGCTGCCATAGAATGTTATATGCTGCGCCGCTTACACCATCTACATGATGCTAATGGAGAATTGAAAAGGCTCCGCCTTCCACCTTATCCCAGTCACAATGGAAGAAGAGGACTCTTATGGGAGCGCCAAGCACATTATCCTTCTCAGGTCCTCATTCAAATGAAGGTGGGCGTCGCTAAGTTGGTAAATGGCTCACGGTTAAGTAGATAATGACTAAATTAATGCTTTTATGTTGGCAATACATAAACACAAAGGCATGTCGTCGCCGGGGAGATATTTGGGATTATTAGCGCCGATTTAATTCCTCGTTTTTATCTCCGTTTTTTCTTTGAATTTTTCTTCTCGCTCCTGAACATTTGAAATATTATGTCTGCAGGTTGGCTTGGCTTCATATTCCCGAGAATATAGTGACGTCAGGGTGACTTACAATAAATCGCGCTGCTGATTCGCGCTTTTAAGCTTTTCCTGATCCGTCTCTTCCGCTTTGGCTAATGCGAATGCCCCCGTATCCTTTCTTCCCACCCCGATTAAGTCAGGAAGTACATAAACCGAATAACGAGGAAGTATTCAGGCGTCTTTATTTATCCTTTTTGGTCTCTTAATTGAGCAGAAAATTCGTATTTGAAAATTGCGTATTTGCTTACTTTGTATTTGGATGCCTACTTCGCGTTGTGTTGCGTAACAGAAACAGGAAGTTTTGATAAGGATTTGAAACCAAAATACATATATCTATTCAATTTTGAGAATTTTAAAAATTTTTGCAGAAGTTACAAATTGTGTGGCAAGGTTGAAATTATTCAATTTAAATATTGAAAGATTGGATGGGTTTGTGGCAGAAATTTTATGCGACTTATTTTTTTGGATTTAGATAAATTTAAGTATAGAAGGTTCATTTAAATTTAAAATAAAATGTTGGTATAGACGGAATAGCACTTCTGACACGGAGCTTCAGAAGTATCCATCTAAGTTTGATTTTGTTTAAATCGTAAAAAACGTGAAGGTGAATTCGGTTCGCAAAAGGTTGAATTTAAAATACAAAGCTTGTATTATAGTAACATAGTAACAGCATTTTCAATTAGTTTCGTTAAGAATGATTTCAGAGAAAAATAACTACTTACTTTTTCTGGAATATTAAATAGCATTTCTTTACATCAGAGGACACATAGGGATCAAAGGAAATTAATAACTCGAGATATTAGCAAATGGGGGGCGACTTATGGAGTTCTGACGTATGGAACGACATTCCACCATTGCAAGAGGCATACTAAAGGACTTGATCGAGAAATGGATCATATATTAACGTAAAAATCAGTGAGAAAATATAACAACCTGCTGACAGGCTAAGAAAATAATCATTCTGTTGTGCGGGCCGACCAGAAGAAAGGTCTAAGCGTGGAGTAAGAAACACTCAAATGGTTGATTTCTACTACTGGAGACATGGAAATCTTGGACATTACTTCAAAAGGATGGAGATCCTAGAGATCCCAGATACATGTAAACTGTGCTTGAGAGATACTAAGACTGCATACGACTACCTAGCCTGACGAGCAGGGGAACGGTTACCACAGGCCGCTAAACGATCAGCATGGGATAGATAACTTATAAAGAATTGCTCGGAAATAACAAGAAACGTTGATGTTAGGGAATTGTCTAAGAGCACTCGGACCAGCTAACGAATCTTAGCAGAGAGATATAACGGATCGGAAGATAGCGGTCTACTACAGTATCCCTGGAACGATAATTACAATTACAAGAACTTGAATGCTCCAAAGTCATGAAGATATTATTCCAGCGTTCAATAAGGAACGTTGGCTCTATACCTTTGTTTATCACGAGTAGATTAGTGATTATTATAAAAAGCAAAGAGATTTACCCCTTGAGTTGCAATTAGTGCGCTTCTCCAAACGATGTGGTATACGTTGGCATTGGAAGCCAGTAGTAATTCTAGGTTCCTTTCAAGGGCATAGCTGATGGTGCTCTTCATCCCGAGATTTGGAGTTTATTGTTCAAAGTCATAGGGAAGATAAATGCTATCCTTTTAGCCCTCCTCTCCTCCGATCCTTCTCACATTAACACCGTAATGTATTCTGATGTAGTTTGTGGAATGAGGACTAAATTTAGTTCTTACTTTGCCATAATATAGGTTCTAGGCCTACCTGCAGTGCGATGGTAAAAAACTTGCAGTTCGTTTGTCCACTCAAGGACGTCCAAGGTTTCTGGATGAATGTAATGTCCACTGTGTTCTTTTTTGGAAGATGAGTTCCAAGTTGGCCGTATAGCCATGTGATAGAGAACTAACCGTTTAGCATCTCGGATAAGAGGCATACTTAGAATTTTGCTAGAAATTACCTCTGAAGAACTTCTTTTTTTGCACAGGAACGTTTGAAAGGATTTTTGTACTGCAGGAAGTAAGTTAGAAAGAGCTTAAAAACTGTCCAAATAAAATATAGATACATATAGGATATCTACAGATTCAGTCAAAAAATGTGTTATTAATCTCTGCTTATGGATACTTCTAATATTTTAATTACATTCTGCTCACACGAGCTCAATAACTCCTGTGTTTTCTCAATCCCAACTGAAATCTTTACTCGAGCATAAACATCTTAATTGCTAAACACTTCACACCATAATTCATAATTGAAATGTTAATTCGCACACGCACTGAGATTGCTATCTAGATTGAGCAGCCCCTGACTGCATTTGACAGCGTCATAAGGTCCTTAAGTCAATGGATGAAATCAAAGTCATGA
>QYTT01078833.1:0-16273 GCA_006980735.1 Dasypogon diadema | reverse complement strand
TTATGTAAGTCTGATTGATTCTTATTTTAAATTGTTATTGTGTACGCTAGATTCTTATTACTAGAATCTCGAACAATAGCTTATATGCAACTACAGGTATTGTATTTTATATTTATATATATATTTGCAAAACTCTAACTGAAATTAAGCAGTTTTCAATTATTTTATTATTTATCGATCTGAAAGATGGCGCTAGGTAAAGATGTAATGATTTGCTTAAAAATGGGGAATCCCCAAGAAATTGACATAATGGTGGTTGTTGTCTTTATCCACAACTAATGGAAAAAAATTTTCGCGAGTGCCTTACAGACCTTTTTAAAATGAATTTTAGAAAGAGTTGGATTTGGAAAATTTGTACCAAATAAAATTTTGTACCAATAAAAAATTTTTGTGATTATTCGAATGCTCGAATCACTTAAAATGCTCGAACAGTTCGAACATTCGGACACTCCAAGCATTTAAAAAGTTCGAGCAGCTCGAACTGCTCGAACGTTCGATTTTGAGATCCGAACCTAAACTTATTCGAACATTCGAACGTTCGGATGTTCGAGCTATTCGAGCTCTTTTTGAAGCCCTAATCCAGGGATTAAGCAGCACCCTAAAGATTGAGTAATACAGGACGCATAATTCCTTGATAATTCTATGTATGTATAAAAAGTTTGCCTATCTTTCATTCTCACTCTCCAGTCGCTCTAAAGCAGCCCACACATGGTTACACATGTTTTCGCACTTAGTGTTAAAAGCTAAAAATAAAAAATCCCTACACATTGAAACATGTGTTAAAACATCAGTTCTCAACGTGGAATAATCATAAAGAGTGAAGCTGAATTTATAGTTTTTGCCCTAATTATCGACACTTAGAAGAAAAGGGTAAAGGGAAAAAACCCCGAAATTTTTGGACAAAAAACTTATTAAAAGACCTAGAAGAAAATTCTCCTGCAGATTACAGAAATTTTTTACTTATGAGCAACTTTTGGCAATGGTAATACCTTTCATTGAAAAGCAGAACACCTTGATGAGGGATGCTATTTCCCCAAATATAGACTTTCGGCTACACTCCGTTTTCTGACAACAGGACAAAGTTCTCAGGATTTGAAATTCCTTACATCTCAAAGTTTAGGAAAAATTGTTATGGAGACATGCGTAACAATTATGAAAGTCGTGAAGGAATATATTGAGGTAAGAACACATAAAAACTTATAGAAATTCGCTTATTATAGTAAAAAATATGTAGGTACATTATTTAAACTCACTATCTGTGTTTCTTCATCAAAAACTTCAAAATGTGATTGGGATTGGTTTTGTATTATATAAAGAGGTTTGCTTATTACCTGAATACTGTCATTGCACTGACCTGAGTGATGAACCAGTCACTTAATACTCTAATTTTTTTCCTGTGGTAGAGTTGATGAACTCAGTGGCTGAAGACAATGTGGGGAGGGTATCATAGAACATTCGGGTAGTGTGGATACCTGGTTTGAACGAGGCGTAGGACTACTTTGTGTAGAGGATCCACACTGCAATTGAATAAACTTCACTGGCGAGCCACTTGATAAATCAGATGGCGAAGATAAAAAGCAATGCGTCAATGTTGATGATTTAGTTTTTCTACATGGTACATTATTTTCAGAAGAAGTAAGGGTTAAGTTAGTTAGTATAACACTGCCCAAGATTCCGCAAAAATATATGCTTCATCTCTTTCCCTATTTTGATTTTTCTGAAGGTCTTCCAAATGTTCAATCGCCTTGCGAAGATGTACAGTCGACTTCCTTTTCTTCAAAAAATTTCCTGTCTCAACCTGCAATAATAAGAACATTAAAATAAGTAATAAATAGATAAAAAACAAAATGATTTTTGTCAGGTGCCAAAAAACGAACAAGAATAGAAATCTGTCACTCAAGAATATAGGAGCAAGTGGAATTTCTATAACTGCATCGGCGCCATAGAGGGAAAGCATGTGGAAATACGAAAACCGGCTGGGTTGGGATCTTACTACTTTAATTATAAAAAGACATTTAGAGTAGTTCTGCTGGCCCTAGTTAATGCTAATTACTAAATTATGGTAGTAGAAGTCGGAGCAAATGCGCGAGTATCAGATGGTGGCGTCTTCGCAAACAGAACATTATACAATAAGTATATTGACAATAATTTGAAGATCCCAGAACCCGATAAACTGCCCCTTACGGAAGAGAAATTGCCTTTTGTATTCTCAGCCGTATTGTAGAAAATACCTTTGCCAGCAAAAAGAAGAAATCCGACAGGGACTGTTAGGGAAATACTCAATAAATTTTGCAAATATTTTAATACTGTGGGTTCCTTAAAATAAATGCTTTAAAATTTACCATCACTTGAAATTTACATTTCTCGGTTATATTATATGTTTCACAAAAATAATTTTGACTAACTTCATTTAAGTAGATTTGACAATGTTTACTCTTCAATAATTCTTTCGAAAAGCAGTCACATTCTGGTTTATTCTAAAATTACAAAAACTCAGAATTTCAACAACACTTTTAAAATGGATTCATTTGTACCTGTCTGAAAGATCTTTAGATGTTTTTTCGTGGTTTTAGATAAAGAGTCATAAGGGTAACGTTTGGGTTACCTCAAAGAAGTCTTATTGGTCCTATGTATTTTCCCATTTCTTCTGCTTATTTTGAACCGTTAAAGTGTTTTAATGTATGCTAACAATATCAAGGTTTTTTCTTTATTGGTGATATCAGATATTGGATTTCTCTTCAAGAAGACATATTCATATCCTTGGCATAGGTACGACGATCTAGACTTCGGAATACTTTTTAATTACTTCGAAGTAATCCTCACATTTAATTATATGTCTATGTTTTTTGCGGAAAATTGCAACAAAAATTTTAGTACGATTATTCGTTCGTGTTTCTATCGCCTTTTTTATTAAATATTTGTTTTGGAGCATGGATTTTCTAGTAAGTTATTAAAATTATATTTATGATCTCCATTTCCTTTCGCCGTTACGTTATTCAGAAGTGTCAGTTGTAGACGTGCACTATCATTGCATCAGAAAAGATTTGCATCGCTGTATATGTATGTGATGCCGCTTCATTTCTGTAAATTCGACATTTACGAACTTACCCTAACTCGTATTAAGTATATGTCAGTTTCTCTGTAATTTCTTTTACTTTAAAAAACGAAAGTAACAGATCCCATTTATAAAGGTTTATATGTATTGAGTTCAGTGTACTAGTTAGCTGAAGGTTAGCAGGAAATGATAGTTTTTAGCGTGAAGTTCATCAGAGTCAAACGTTCGTATTCAAAAAGGTATGAATAGGATTGCGGTTTCGCTCGGCTTTGCCATTGTTAATATTTTCAACAGAATTTCTGGTTTAAGAACATTCGACTCAGATGAACGAGTTGGGCTACCCAATCTAGTCTAAATTTCTGTGTGAAATATCTATATATCGATATGTTTTCGGGCGATATATCGCCACAATGATATGTTCCGGATATGATAAAAATATCGATATATCGTGTAGAAATTTTTCCTGGAGCACAACACTGCTGATTTATGGAATTCTTTAACTTTAAAATTTCGATAATTCGTTCTTCACTAGTTGAGTACGCAGGTCAGGTCCAGAATCCTTTGTATGCTATCTATATAGAATCCATTCGTCAGATTTGCACTTTACGATTTACCTTCGAACGGCACTGTGATTCTTTCACTTTATCATCAGCGGCTTAATCTTTTCAACCTTATTTCCTTTGAAAAGCGTAGAGTTGCTGATATAATTTTTATGCGCCAGCTCTGGACTTCTCTTCGGAACTCCTGGGTAAGGTATCCCTTAGGTTTAATAGTCGCAATTTGAGATGCATGTTAACTACTCAAGAAGTAACAACAGAACACATGAACTCACTACTCATATGAATTTAACAGTCATTTGCATTAGGGAAAATTTCACCTTGGGTATGTCTAAGAATATTCGAAAAATTTGTCTCTATTTGGTCTTATAATATCTTGGTTATTGCATAATACGATGCGGTAAATTACATCCGTACAAAATGCAATGTCTATTCCTCCGTGCCAATTAACTGTGAACATATTAATTCTAGCCGTCCGCACAGATTGGTCTCCTCTTTTAAATTAACAACTACTCCGGCCATATTCGATTTAATCTAAACACCAGGTTTCTGGCCGAGTGGCACTATTGCGCATGAATTTCTACCGCGTAACAGACCTATGCATACGAGCGGAATCGGAGGGGGGAGTATCCGTCCTTCTAACAATACAAAAAACTTGGAACGCTCTCCCTTTACTATCAAAACGTAAGGGGATTAGAGATTAAATTAGAGACCTGTTGCAGTCCTCTCTCTCTCGGGCTGTTTAAACGTGATTGCTTTGACGGAAACTTGGCTACATCATGGTTTTCATGATGCGGAGTTATTCGACCAGTCCTACCAAGTTTTCCGTAGAGACAGATATGGCGATTCCGATACACGTGGTGGTGGAGTGCTGATTGGGTGGATTTAAATTGTACCCCTTTGGCACTTCCCACTTTTTCTTCTAAACTTAACGTAGAGGTTGTTGCTCTTAAGATCTCTTTTGCAAGACAAAACTTATATCTCCTTTGTTGCTATATTCCACCAAATTCGCTCAACTATTTTGACGATATTGGTCAGAATCTTTTTGATATTTTAATACTTTACTTAAATCATATTTTTGATATGATGAACTCTTTAGACAAAATCATTCTCCTTGGTGATTTTAATTTACCCAACGTTCAATGGGTATCTAATGATGATGACGACGACTACCTACCCAATGACAACATCTCAACGCGGGAGTCTCACTTTCTTGACGCACATGCTTCTTTGGGCTTACACCAAGTAAGCAATGTTGAGGACGACCTGGGTAGGCAGTTAGATCTTATTTTTGCATCTGACTCAAGTAACATAACGGTTGAACCCAGTTCCACTGTTTTGTCAACTGTCGATTCACATCATCCCCCTATCCTCATTTCTGTATGTTATGAGTCACGAAATGTACGCCGGAATGAGGTGAATTACTTTTTCAACTTTAAGAAGGCCGATTTTACTGACTTGTCAAATAGACTTGCGTCTGTTGATTTCGAGGCTTTGCTTTGCAGTGATGACATCGATACAGACGTTAACATGTTTTTTTCCAAGGTTTTTGAGACATTTGCCTCTTGTGTCCCTTTCGAGCGTGTAAGATCACCTTCCTCCTCTCCTCCATGGTTCACCGATGAACTGAGAACCTTAAGGAATAATAGAAATAAACTCTGGAAAACCTATCTCAGAAGCAGAGATGCTCTGGATCGCCAAAACTTCGCTGCATGCTTGAATGAATTCAAGATACGATCGACCGCTCTCTATAAGGATTACATTATTGATATCCGTGATAGAGTATATAGTGACCCACGCAACTTTTATAAATTTGTCAATATTAAGAGAAAGGTTGATAATTACCCTACATCTCTGACTTTTAAGGGCCATTCCAGCAATGACACACAGGATATTTGCAATATGTTCGCCACATTTTGCGAGAATGCGCTTAACCCTTCTGAATTCGAGCCGGATGTTAATAACTTTGCACACATTGACAGTCATTTGAGTGCACTGCCGTTTATCTCTGATGATATTATTGTTGCTCATATCAATGGACTAGCTTTTGATTGCAGTTCAGGTCCTGATGGTGTGCCTCCAGCAGTGATAAAGTCGTGTTCCGATATTTTGGTAGTTCCTTTACGCATCCTTTTTCAGAAATCTGTTAGTAACGGGTGTTTTCCAAAACTATGGAAAACCTCCTTCATTGTACCTATCCACAAAAAAGGTAATAGGAGTGAGATTTCTAATTATAGACCAATAGCAAAGTTGTCCTGCATTCCGAAACTGTTAGAGTCCATAATTTATTCTCAGATATCCCCACAGTGTAAAGATATTCTCTCTAACAATCAACATGGCTTTGTGTCCGGTGGATCTACTACCACTAACTTATTAGATTTTACCTCTAACACAATTACCGGCTTTAGTAATAATCTGCAAACAGATTGTATTTATACGGACTTCAGTAAAGCTATTGATAAATTGTCACATTCGGTCATTATGATGAAATTACAGAGGCTTGGTTTCCCCACCTTACTGTTGAGATGGTTCCATTCGTATCTTTCTGGCAGAAGCTATCAGATACTTTTTCGTGGTTCCCGGTCTAGGGTCATAGAGGCTACGTCTGGGGTGCCTCAAGGTAGTCATCTTGGTCCTCTTATTTTTTTCCTTTCCATTGACGATATTGTTCAGCGTTTTAATTTATGCTGTTCATTGATGACTGTGCTTTTCTTCAAGAAGACTTAAACACTTTTTCTCTTGGTGTGGTCACAACCACTTAGAGCTTAACATAAATAAGTGTGAGGTCATGTCGTTCTCTCGAAGGCATACTGATATCAGATATGATTATAGATTTGCTTCAAAAAGTATTCCTCGCGTGCAATCCGTTATTGACCTTGGCGTGAGGCTCGATACGAAACTTGTTGTTGTATCTAGAGGTAGCTCCATGCTCGGTTTCATTAGGCGTTGGTCCAGGGAGTTCTCTAGCCTTTGACTTTACATACTTCCTTCGTCAGACCAATACTTGAATGCGCATCCCAGGTATGGAATCCTTTCTACGCTGTTCACATAAGCTGCATTGAATCTGTACAGCGAAAATTCATTAGATTTGCTCTTAGGGACTTTCCTTGGAATGACCCTTTTATCCTCCCACCCCATCGCGAGCGACTTAATCTTATTGGCCTGATCTCCTTGGAAAAGCGACGCAAGGTTGCGGATATAGTCTTTATTCACCAGCTATTGAACTCCAACATCGATTGTGTGCAGCTCCGGGACAAGGTGCGATTCAGGACTAATAGCCGTAATTTGAAAGGTGTTCCCCTTTTGCATATTAATTCTTCCAGAACTAACTATGGTAAGTATAAACCTATTAACCGCATGCGTTTAGCAGTTAATCACGCCGGGGAACACTTCGATTTGAATGTGTCCAAGAACGTACTAAAGAGTTGTCTTTTTCTTGCCTTGTGGCCTTTGTAGGACTTTTTACTACTATAACTTACTTGTTTCTTAACATTGCTAACATCTTTTTGTTTGATAAACTTTACTAACAATTATATATCTTGCATGCTTGTCGGGGAGCCTAATCTTAACACATTTCCTTGAAATGTATGAACGCTTAATCCGGAGATAGGTAAATAATTTCTTGGCTCTTCGCTGAGAAGTGCGCCTTCTGGGCTAGAAGGAAAACTCAATGTTAAAAGATTAACATGCGTACTTTCTGGCATTTTCAAATTGAATCTAACTTACTAACAGTTTCATATCTTGCATGCTATTGTCAGTTTACAGAGAAAGGTAAATGGATCTCGGCTCCCTGCTAAGGAGTGCGTCTTCTGGGCTGGAAGCCTGGAAGGGAAACTCATTATTATTATTATCACACTCACACGGCTATTAACCCTGGATAAGTATCTTTACTTTCACGGAAATTGGAACGGCTGCTACCACAAATTAAATACATAAAATCTCCCTTTACGTTCTACATTTCATAAAATGGTATACAAGGACAAGGCTGACACAAAATTTTAATATTAGTATTTATCAACCTTGACTGAAACATAATCTTCCGAAACCGGTATAATTCACAGCAAAGTAGTTGAGTAAAAAGAGTTGCCTTAATATTAGTTCATCGTTACTTCATAAATCAAAATTAATATAAAAAGTGTTCTTATAAATTTTAAGAATACTTCTGTTTGGCAAACACCTTAACAACAGGAAATTAGGCGAGTTTTACTCCTCTACTGCCAACTTTCATATCCGAATTGGAATGGTGACAAGGTGTCGAGAGTGCGATGAGGTAGTGAAGCTGACATCCTACACATGAAGGATTTTCCATATTTTCGACCTAAATTTCAATATATCTATTCTCATATCTTTACTCCATTACGCCTCTCTCTCTGCTGAGCAGAAAAGCATATTAAGAAAACGGCTCACAATTTTGCTGGGGAGTTACGATACATTTAAATATATATGTATATACATACCTATGGAAATCGCATTGATGTGCTTTCAGGTATCGCTGCGGATTAAACAGAGCCAACGCGAAGCAAGCTGAGATAAACACCTAACGTGTATTGGAAGATACAGAACGCCACCAACAGTATATTTGGATTTAGAATATACATAACATTTAAATAAACTTGAGCCAAAATCATAATATTTACCTTTAGAGGAATGAGTTCGTCCTAGCTCGTAGGAACAACCTATACAGATAAACGCGGGAGGTATATGCCTCAGCCAGGATACTGCGTGCCGACCATATTATCTTCACCTTGATGAGTGTGTCAAACGGTATTCACTCCTTTCCTTTTAGGATGGAAAATGGCGATGGCTCGCTGCTGACGATGATGATATGATGATGAGAAGCTTCATCCTGATGTGCTCCGAGGCTTTTGTTATCGGTGCCAAGTTCCTGGTGCTTTCCTGACATATAAGAAATCATATGAGGCATTTCAAGTGTTGATGAAGCCTTATCGTTCCATTCTGGGTTACTTGAGTGGTTTTCAAGGAATTCTTCTATGAAATGTACCACCACGCGTTAAGGAAGTATTTACCGTTACGCCTTCACCTCGGATAAAATCACCCATTGAATTCTGAAATGAAGTGACTGAAGTATGAATTTTTGAATAGAATTGTAGTTAGTAAAACGTTACCATGCTAAGAAATAATAAGAAAGAAATTTTCTCCAACAATATAATATAAAATTCTAAACTGGACCTAAATAAGATCATAAATTCTACCTTAACAAATATCTAGACAATACTTATTTTAGAAATAATTTTCCTCTTCTACACAGTATATTTAATAATCGTCAATTGCATTGTCTACCAATACTTTATGGGAAATTCTTTTATGTATTTGTAAAAGAAAGTTGCCTCTGCCTGTATAACCCGGAACCTATTGAGAATTGCGAAAATTTTCCGTTTGAGCAGATTTCCCGCTTATAAAGGTTCAGAAAACATATGTAGTAAAACCTGCCTAACCTATGTAAGCTGGAATCCAGCTTACCTGGAAAAAGAAATCTATGTTACAAATTTTTATACAATAAAACCTGTCTAACACAGAATCTATTGGGTTTTGTACAGGTTTTATTACATATATTTTCTGAACCTTCATAAGCGGGAAACATGCTGAAACAGAAAATTTTGAAAGTCCCAATAGTTTGGGGGTTATACAGGTTTTGCTGTATATTAATTTGGGACTTAGATTTCTTTTTCCGTGTAAGGTTCCGCGTTAGACGGGTTTTACTGTATAATGGTAATTTATTTATTTAACAAGTTCCAACGATAGCATACAGACAGAGTCCACTTTAATACTACCGCATTAATTTCTAAAAATTTTGCAAAAGTGAAAAGGTATTAAGAACAAAAAAAAATAGTAACCTTAAAATCTATATGAAAAAATGCGAATAATATTGAAATATATATAAAAAAAAGAGAAAGCTTAATGAGAATGAGAGAATCCAGTACATAGAATAATTCAAAATTGCCACTTATTTACAAACTTATTTATGGAAAGAACGGATAAACAAATTACCAAGAAATACCAAAAGAAAGGAGAGAAAAAAGTCACCCCATCATGAGGAAGAAATAATCTCATTTAATATAGTATTATTAAACAGTGATAAGCTATTAATACCGAAGATGTCAATATGGTTAAATTTTTCGTTGTGCCTTTTTTAATCCTAGCGGCGATTTCATTCTTATGTTAGTTCTTGCAGTAGGAACGTTAAACAATGACTGATGAGTACGTGATAGTCTCGTTGGTATATTAAAGTAAATATTCGCGAGTAAATGTGAGCAATCGACGCAACCCTGAACAATTTTATATACAAACAGCTCATCAATATACATTCTACGTACCTCAACGGACATTATTGACAGAAGGTTCAGTCTCTCCAAATATTCTAACCGTAAGCCATAAAATTTAAGTACGAGTTGACGTGTGAACCTCCTAAGTGGTAATTCGAGTTGATCGATATAGATTGTATAAAAAGGGTTCCATACTAAACTTGCATATTCTAACCGGCTACGAATTAGTGAGTTAAATAATCTTATATATGATCGAATGAGTTTAAATGATTTGCAAGTACGATAGATGAAACCCAAAGCACTGTTTGTAATATTTGAAATATGGGAAGCAAACAACAATTTTTCGTCGAAAACTACCCCAAGATCCTTAATTTCAGTTACTCTCTTCAATTCTATATCATTGATTAGATAACTAAAATAAACCGTGCTGTATTTTCTACTGAAAGTTAAACACCTACATTTATCAACATTCAGAGGCAAATTGTTTTCATCACACCAAAGCTCGATCTGTTTAAGATCTTTTTGTAGCTCCAAACAATCATTATTATTATGTATTACACGGAAGAACTTGGCGTCGTCTGCATATAGAAGGCTTTTAGACGAGACATTATTTACCAAATCATTTATAAAAATTAGAAAGATAAAAGGTCCAAGAATAGTGCCCTGTGGAACACCAGATGTTTGCTCAAAAGGCTTAGATTTAAATCCGTTTAAAACAACAACGTGCTGTCTTCCTTCAAGATAAGAATGAAAGCATTGAATTGTATCTTTATCAAAACCCACTGCGGCCATTTTTCTTAAAATTATGTTATGTTGAATTTTATCGAACGCTTTAGAAAAATCTGTGTATAGAGAGTCAACTTGTTTACCTGCATCCAACCCAGTGGCTACAATGTCCGTAAATATAATTAAATTTGTTGACGTGGAACGCCCAGAGAAAAATCCATGCTGACTGTTACTAATATATGGTTTAGTTTGATGCGCCTGATACCGATACTGGGCGGTAATTAGTAATCAATTTAGGATCACCAGCCTTAAAAATGGGAGTAATAAAGCAACCTTTTAATAGCTGAGTATTTTTTCTTGGCTATTGAGTTATTAAACAGGTTACAAATAGGTTCACAAAGTGAAGAACAGCACATTTTAAAAAACAAACTGGGTACTCCATCGGGACAAGAATTCTCCAATCCATCCAAATTATTGATCAATGGCTTAATAACTCATAGTTCGGGACTCAAGTAATTAGTTCGGAATGCAAAATGGGTTGTGTGCAAAAAGCACAAATTTTATTTTTGACTGCTTTTACATGTTACAACAACCGTAAATAAGTTGATTAAGTGAAAAATTATTATCCTAAAATGTCAGAGTTGTTTTGAAAGGAAAAAACCTCATGCTTTTCTTATACAATCAGTTTTATAAAAGACTAAAGACAAATACCTGATAATTTTCTAAATGTTTTTTCTTAAATAACCTTTAATGGTTTAATATAACTATATACATTATATAATCTTTCAATAGTAAAATTAATCTCTCTTTACATAATGTTTATTTTTTAACTAGTGAACTTTTAACAGATTTTTGCCTTAAGGATTTAAAATGGTCACCTCTTAACGCGTTAAGTATTCTGTCGATCACTGTGGAGCGACTCTTTTTAACATCCTCGGATGCACACAGCACAGCCTATGCGCAAGGAAATGCGTACAGATAACGTCAGTAGAATTGGCCTAAGTACAACTAATACAAAAATAAATCACCGCGCCCTTTGTAGGAATCGAACCCACGCCACGCCCCTCACTCTATCGTTCATCTTCTAAAAATGTGCTTGTACTTAATTCTGCAACAAATCCCAGGTGTATTGGCTTGGTTCTCATGCATACAAACACCGCAGTGCAGTTTTCAGCCGATTTTTCATGCCTTTTTAAATAGTCCTCCAACTGACCAGGCTGCAGTAAGTTACCTATTATAGTTTGTGCGTTTTTGAAATGTTATCTCACCAATTTTATGCCCTTATACTTTTTCGCTTCTAGTATTCTTCTAGAATCAATTATCCAAAAACTGATTCGGTTTCTATTGCCACTTAGAATTGCTTACTTTACAACTCTTAAGATGTCTTGTAAATCTAGAAGTGCGTGCAGGGCAAGAAGTTTTGTCTTTTTCAATGGCTTGCTAGTTTGTGTCTCAACCATGTGTATGAATAGTAGATAACATGTAGTTAAATTTTCGGTCTATTGTTGGTACTTTGCAAGTCTTAAATAAGTATCAGTTATCAATCTTATGTGCTTGGTAAATCTATCTTGATGATGTGATATAAATGACGACCCCGAGAGTCTGTTTTGTTGGACTAAGTGCAATAATTGAATTTAGAGTTTCAGAAAATTCAATGCATTATAGCATATAGAAAATCGATATTTGCCGCCAGTTGTCTTGAGAAATACTATTATTTCTTTTTCCACCAGAGTCCAAACCTTGGTATTATCTTTAATTCAACGAGACGTGATCAGATCATGTTAATATGATTTCTGGAAAATTTTTGGCAATTCTTATTCAGTGGTGGATCTCCTGTGAAGAGATTTGTACTGCACTTAGAAAGCACTTACTTTTAGCTATAGTTACGAGGCTTATAAGTTGCTCTGATTTACTCTATTCTTGTATAGATTGTGCGACTCTATCAAAACTTCAAACTGCCTTCAGCGCTTGTACTCGCTTTGTTTTTCGCCTGCAGCACTTCGATCATATCTCACCCTTTAATAATGACATCCTTCGCATGACCCTTGATCAGCACCTAGATTTTTGTAATTATGTCTTTATATTTAATAGGCAGGTTCCTTTTTTGCTGTATAATAAAATTGACTTCTCATCATCTTTGCGAACACGGAACATTCGCATGAAGTACTCGCAATCAAAGCACTCCTACTTCGCTTCTAAGTTTTTTTAAAGGTATTTCCAATGTTTATGATGTGCCCAGTGGTGTTCCTCAGGGTTCTTTATTAGATCCTTTGCTGTTTTCTTTGTTTGTAAATGATTTAAGAACTTGTTTAAAGTTCTGTAAAATTCATATGTATGCACGTTCTATCATCCTAATTGTTGGTAAATTAGATAGCTTATCCTTTAGGCTTTTATATGTTGCGTTTAATGCCACAGTTAGGTATGTTTATGGTCTTCGGAAGTTTGATAGCGTATCATCGTAAACCACGTCAAATAAGTTTTTCTGCACAAAGTAATTTGCAGTGATATGCCCATTTATTTGACAGCTCAGATTAGATTTTTGTCTTCGTCACGTGTAACTCATTTACTCGTTCCTTACTTCGTTTGCCTTCAGAGTGAGCGATTATTTTTCGTTTATGCTATTAAGCTGTGGAATACAGTGAAGGAGCCCCTCAAGCAGATTGATAGTCACTTTAAATTCTAGAGGATGTTGTTGATTCATTTGAGTGATTCTGAGAATAATTAGTCTATTTTATATACGTTCGTTACACTTACTGACGTGTAGTTAATGCTAATTGTATTGTAGTAGTGGTCTCTCTTTCTTCTTCTTTGTTATTTTTTTTTCAACCTTTCAGTTATTTATAGAACATATCTTTTATTTTCCATTTGTAGATATATAACTGTTGTAAATTCATACTTAGCTAGAATTAGTTTTAATATTAATTCTTTTGCTTTCTTTCACTTAAAAATGTACTGTAAAGAATTATGATTCTTATGTACTGCCTTTGTATAATAATAATAAATAATAATTTTTTCTATGTAGATAGTTAGATAAATAACAAAGACACAAAAAAGGACGCGAAACTAGCTAAACTATTTTATATTCTATACAAAACATATATAAAAAGATGCAATATAGGCACAAAACAACACATATAAAAGACACAAAAGAAATAGAAAATGGCACAAATAATTATACATAAAAAAGACACAAAGACTGGAAGAAAATGACACAAAACTAAATATAAATGTAAGATAAAAAGGCACATATAAGTATATACAAAAGACTCTAAAAAGAACAATTAACAAGAACACAAACAATGACTCTAACAAAAAACCTAACAGTTTAATGATCTATTCCTAAAAATGTGAAAAAGTCTAAAAGACAAAAATGATAAAAAGTAAAGTTAAAATTTTCACAAAAATTTTGAAAATAAAATATTAGATGCCAAAGGTAAAAAGTGCCCCAGGCAAGTGGGAGCTCCAACAAGAGCCCAAAAATTTAGAATTTAAAAATGCCAAAGGTAAAGCTAACCTAAAACAAACGATAAATTTGAAATGAAGGAATAGAGTCCCGCGCGACCACCCTGTAGGCTCGGGTAGGCCCAGAAGTTGCTCCCGGTATCACTCCAGCTTTGCCAGTCCAACGGGGGGCTCACCTTTCCCGCGGTGCCTGCAAACACCACACCACGGCCTACACTACCAGTGAAAGGCTAGTCTGCCGTCCTGCATGGTTGCCAGCGGCGGCCACGTGCAGTTGAATGTGACCTGCTTCGTTGCCAGGTATTCGAGAAGCAAGCGCCTCTCCAACCTGGCAACGAAGAAAGACTTAAAGGCCTCTGTGTGCTCGTGATCTGTGTTTGTGGTGTGATACCCACTCTCCACCCTCAAGCAATAGAAGTGAATCGTGGACTTGGCCAGCGTCAGCACGAAGCTGACCAAGCAGTTCACCCCATTGCAGGTCACTGGTCCCAGTAGAAACGATGTTCTGGTGATGCCGTATGACGGGTTTACCAGCCGGCACATGTGACCAACCAGGTCCATTAGGCCACCCAGCAATGGGCAGGAAAAGTACCTGTGGAACAGAGTACGCTCCCCACCATAGAGTGAGCAAACCCGCTAAACCTGCCAATCGATGTGCGACAGCTGATTTGGATGCAGTTTGAATGCCACATCAGAGTCTTTGTACTTGGATGGATAACTGTAGATTACTCTGCTAGCTATCCCCCGCAATTACGCCCAAATCCACCCCTAGGTGAGCACGGAATCTAGCCAGACCGCATCGCTCCGAGGGTCGCATGTCCAAATAGACATTGGCCAGTGTACTGAAAGGTGTGTGTGGCGGCCGACTTAACACGAAAACGTCCTCCAACCGAGCCCCAGGGTCACTGGTACTCAGTCTTCGAAACCGTTTCCGTGCAGAGGACAAACGTATGATGTAGACAGAACAGCTTATGTGAAGGGAAATTAGGGAAAGGGTGTTTGGAATAATATGCTGACAAACGTTGCAAGTGAGCCACAATTTTGGCATGAAATTGGTGTACAACCCGCGCCTTGTACAGGATTTCTATCCACGCTAACAGAGGAGGAAATCTATAGACGTGCGCCTCAGTACGATTGGCCACCGGGTGTGTAATGTAATGAATTTCAAGACTGTATATTTGTTTCAAATACATAAATATATAATAGACTAGTTTTAGTTTTGAAAAACTTTTTCTCCTTTTTCACAATTAATAATTTACTTTGTTTTTTTTATTGATACAGTTCTCGAAACCATTGAGATGCTGCATAGTAAAAATATATCAAAAATTGTGGGATACTTTCAACATTTGTTAGGTTGAAATTTCCCAATTTCCTCTTCCCTAAAATTTCCCTCCATCTAAGAGGTGCTGAGTGCATCATAGGGCTGTCCCGTAAGCTTAGACAAAACCTTAGAGAATAGATGACAAAAAATCTATAATAATGGCAGGAAGTATAATATATAATTGATTAAAAGTATATTTCCTTATATGTATTATTTTACTTTTGTTTTAAAAACCAGTGAAAATCTTTTAAGTACGTAATACCTTTGAAAAATTAAAACAATGAACAATTTCAGACTTGTTCGTTACTTCGTTTACTTTCGCTTTAGAAATGAAACTCGCACACCCTCTTGCATAATTCATATTTTTGGACGAAAGTAAATTGGTTTCAAGAGTTAAAAATTTAAAGATACAAAATAAATAAATTTAGCTCAGCCAGTAATTTTGTATGCTATGTTATAATAATAATAAGCATGAGAACTTCTGTCACATATAAAAGCATGCAAAGGGTTCTTTCTTCAGTTTTACTAGTATAAACGTGCTAAGTATTGATGTGCTAAATTATTAGCCATTCTAACATTTACTGTTTTAAAGCATATAATCCAAATACAGAGATTAGAAATTTCGCTTATATTACTTTTGAACCAAGTCGTCATCATCATTAGAATCATCGTCATCACCATAAATGGTCTCATCTTCATAGGAACGAGTCACGTTTGCTTTCCGAAGGATTGTCTTCTACATTGTCGGTACCAGTTGCCAGTCAACTTTGTAAAATACATGAGCTCAAAGGATGAAAAAAAGAAGACTCATGAGAAAGCATTTTGGCTTATATATTTCCAATAAAAAGTCGAAACCCAGCCGAGATAC